>JAJJMA010017190.1:0-16627 GCA_023529015.1 Papaver nudicaule | reverse complement strand
TTGTACAGGTACCAAGAGATTCTGACAGACCCTAGCTATGCTGGCCAATTTGTTTTAATGACAAATCCTCATATTGGAAATACATGAATTAACCTTGGTAAGTGCAACTTATTTGTTACTGTAAAATTGTGAAGCTTTTGTTCTCTAGTGTTTCAAATTTGAAATTAGGATGCCTTTCTGAGCAGGGGACGAAGAATCACAACAATGTTTCCTTGGCAGTTTAGTTGTCAGGAGTTTAAGTCTGAGTTATGCTTTCTCATCTATTGTATTATCTCTGCAGTCAAAGTATGCATTCTTTTCTTAGCCCTGAGTGATTACTTGACTAAAAGGAACGTCATGGGAATATGCAAGTTTTATTTTGGGTTCTTATAGTTTTGTGGTTTATGCTACGCTGCATTTAAAGTTTATACTTGTAGGTTGTGCTTCTGACTACTATCAATTACATCCTGTGCACTAAGATAAATTCCACTAATGTATTACTTTTTCTAGAGATAGTTTGAAGAGATTTACTTATAATGATATCTACTATCATTTAAAGTTTCTAAACATGGTTTTTATCTTTTTCAGAGAGAACAAAAGATTAACAGGGACTGCTCGGTATGGGATTTGCAATACTCACTTTGGATTTCGACTATTTCGATGACTCACATTGGTCTCGTATCTACAGAACAAAGTCGGCGGGAGGATTTGGAGTCTCTTGGTTATGTGATTTTGTACTTCTTAAGAGGAAGGCATGATATGTCCCCTTGTTCTGATTCTACATCATGCAATTATTATGATTAAATCTTAGAGCTCAGCTATTGGGGTCTGGGTGTCATAACTAATGACACTGCAAATTATGTAAAACTGATAAACTGTATTCCTAGCTTTATCCTTTTTTTTGATGTTTACACTTTTGTGTAAAGCCTGCCCAGGCAGGGTTTAAAATCCGCTACAAAGAAGCAAAAATATGACAAGATATGCGAGAAGAAGTTATCCACCCCCCTATTGAATTATGGTTCTAACTTCTAACACAATATACATGCTAAAGGTTTTGACATGTCTGAGTTTTGTTCAACTGATGTATAATGTCATGTCTTTGTTATTGTCTTATGCAGGTTCTGTGCAAGTCCCACCCGGTGGAGTTTGCATCGTACTTTCATTGCTGCCATTCTTTGACATTTGGATGACCTGATTATGGTTTCTTAAAACGTCTATTCCGTGATCTATTTACTCGTGAAGGTATTGATGAAGTCCTCCCCACCATCTTAGATATTCTGTTTGTGGTTGTTCTGAAAGGAGTTTTTTTTCTTTTAGTCTTATTAAGTTATTTTTCAAAATGTCTAAGCAAACTGTCTATGATGGTTCCCATGCTGTTTGCTAAACCTAAAAGGTTATGTGCTCGATCATGAGTGCCTTTCTAAAGCTTGATCATGTGTATCCTACTTGCTTCGGAAACAAGCTCTTTACAATGACATGAGGAGGTAATTGATGATGTACTCATGTATGACGTAATCAATGTGCTCAACATTGCAGCTAAGGGTTCTTCCAACAGGTAAATTTTCTTCGCAACGGAGCTTGTATGTAAACTCCTCGATCTATTACTGAATGACATTGACAAGTTATTGCGATATCAGTTGTTGTTAGTACTTATTACCACCTTGACTCTTTGATTTCAGTGTTGTTCTTTGGAATCTCCTCATTTTTTGAGCTACCTTGTGTACTTCTGCATGCATATGTCTTCCCCAAAGTTGTCTAATGTAACCTCAGAAGGATGGAAGACTCTTTCTGCCGATCTTGCTGCAGGCGGAATGAAAACAGTACCAAGTGTCGAACAAGTACCATCTCTCCACCTCGACTCATGTTGCAGTTTAAGAGTGACAAGCCTGGATTGAGCTGGTTTGTCGGTAAATGAAGGCATAGATGGTAAGGTATCGCAGGTAATAAGCTGTAAAATCGCATGGAGGATTTTGAAGCTTTCTAGTTAAGTACAAGGGTTCTTAAGTTTGTACATGGAATGTCGGCTTAAGCATTTCTAACTCAAGTGTCCAAATTTTCAGATTTGGAACTTAAACATAAGTTGTAAATGCATTTCACCCTTCAATATAAAGTTAATTAGATTTGAATGTCATTATACATTTACTCTGATTGATTAGTTTTGAAATCATATTTTAATGTCAATATAAAGTCATTATAAATTTTAATGGTGCCTATTTTATATTATAAAAAAATCAATTAAAGAACTGTCTCCGACAGTCCTTTCGAAGAACTATGAATAACAGTTCTACATGTAGTACAAACAAGATTCCGTTCTATAAAAGAAGGACGAAAAATTTAGAACGGAATAAAGAATGATAAAAAATTGTTCTATGTTGGAAAATAGAACAGTTTTTGCGATGTTCTATTCAGCTCTTTTTCCACTAGTGCATACAAACCAGAAGCTTTAATAATTTTTTTGACCCCCTCACATTCCTTTTCAAAATCCCACTTCCTCATATTCTTATAATTAGATTGGCGCCTAAGAAGATGCCAGGCGTTCTTATGATCCTGAAAGATGAAAACAAAAGGGGATATATTAAAATCTAACCTAAGATATATGTTAACAATAAAACACAAAAGAAGTTGACATTAACATTACCAAGGTGGAGTAGATGGTACAAGCCCACGAATCCTTGTAACCAAAGAGAACTTGTCCACCATCTGCAGGTAACCCATAAGGTCCTCCCTCTAGCATGAGGTGTGGTGCGGGAAGGTGCGCAGCTCTCTCCCTCGGTTTCTTCTTTACCTTTCCCTTGCCCTCAACGACACCCTCATTTCCCACATTATGTTTAGGGTGTTCAACTTCTTCACCCTCTTTGGTGACTTCATCTTCTTCACCCTCTTTGGTGGCTTCATCTTCTTCACCCTCTTTGGTGGCTTCATCTTCTTCACCCTCTTTGGTGCCTTCATCCTCAACATCATTGCCATGTTCATTTTGGTCGGGTTCAACATCATCACCACAGTCATGATGGTTGCCACCGGGTTCGGGGATAGAAGAAGGAGAGGGACACGGCATTGAGGAAAAAGCCGCTACATCTTGTGTGGTAAGACCACGAAAATTTCCAGCTCCCAAATACTTTGTTCTGCGAGGATTTGATGGGGGAGTGTCAAGGGGGAGTTTGATATTCTTCATCTCTTTCAACCTAACAACACAAAAATTAAAAACATTTATTAACATCAAACTCGTCAAGGTTATACAGCATACTACGACGATTTAGAAATTTATGAAGCAAATCGTCAAGCTTTTGGGAAATACTTGACGATTCACAAGTGAAACAGAAATTCTCGTCAAGGTTTGATGCCCAAAAGCATGACGAGTTTTCCTAAAATTTGGACAGTGAGCATGTTTTGGGAGGAGCAAAATCGTCAAGGTATTCCAGCCTATCTTGACGACCTGAATTCAACTTATTCCTCCAATTTTCCTAAGGTTTGAATCGTCAAGAAAATAACACTAACTATCACGAGTAAAAACGAAATGCAAAACCATATCGTCAAGCTAATCCAAAAAGCTTTCCGATTTTTGGCAAAATTTGGACAGTGAGCATGTTTTGAGAGGACCAAACTCGTCATGCTTTTCGCACATTACTTGACGATTTCATGTGTACCCTTCTTCTCCAAAAATTCACAAGGCTCAAATCGTCAAGGAAACGATGAATACTATGACGAGAGTTTGCATGCTTAGAAAAAACACCTAAGTTGCAGAAGAATTCTCGTCATGCTTTTTGAAATAAGCTTGATGAGTGTTCATATTTTTTTCCTTGAAACTGCAAACTCGTCAAGCTCGATGGCCCAAGCTTGACGAGTTTTCTACTGTGAGTGCGAAAAATTTGTGTCTTACTCCCTAAAATCCATCGAAACATAATAAAAGTTACGTAAGGGGAGATCAAGTAACTTACCTTCTCAATCTTACCATTTCTTCCTCGTTTTTATCCCGTCTTCCGGTTCTTCTTCAACAATTTCTTTTTCGGTTGAGGTGGATTTTGAAATTGTTTTTTCAATCGATTTCCCCTTGAAACGAATGAGGAGTTCTGATTTTTCTTTGGTCATCTTTGTAGCGTATTGAAGAATTGAATCGGCGATGAAAAAACTCGAATCGTCGATTACCACGATTAATTGAATTCGAAAAAAAATTTAGGTCGTCAAGGTTTTTGTTTTTGGAAGGGTGGGTTTTTGTTTGTTGTGAAGGATAAGTAGTAGAGGAGGGTATTAGAGGTTTTTAATTTTTGAGTTTTAATTTTTGATTAAGATTAATTTGGTATTTAAAATTAAGTATCAAGGACATTTTAGTATTAGCACACAATTTTAGCACCCCTTACAAACTGGGGTGGGATATTTGAAGTAGTGCTCGCCCCTATTAAATTTGGGCTCGCCCCCAAATTTGCCAGGATACATAAGCATGAAACAAACTCCTAAAGGAAATTCCTAGTAACACACATACATTTTACTGATTCTTATATTACATTAAAACCACACATTAATTTAAGTAAACATGGACCAAGTAGGGTTCCTCCACGGTTTCCAGTAATATTGGTTCCACCACCGGTGCCTATATTTCAGTCGAGCGAACCTCCTGACCACCAGAAACACCGCCTTTGTGAACACCACTAGCACTCTGCCGTCTCTCTTGTTTAAGCTCTTGATTTTCGTCATGTGTCATCTCTTTGTTCATCTCGGCTTCATGTTTCTTCTCTTCTTTCTTCTTTGTTGCCATATCCTTCTTGGTTGGATCATGTGATGTCATCTTCTCACCCTGAGAGGTCATTTCCAAGACCATATCATGAATCACAACATTAGTGGGTGCATGCTAGTTGAGATTTAACAATCAAAATCAAATTACATGTAATAAATAAAAATTGAAGGAAAAAATACATGTAATATATTAGAAGATATGTACCTTTTCTTGCACCGTGGCTTTGGTTTTGTCGAGGCCGGACTTGGCAGAAGCTGCAACATTTGTAGCAGCTTCTTTGGCTGATGCTCCTGCGTTCCTTCCTGCCTGCATATTTTAACCTCTCTCACCGTCTTACTTACTCTCCCCTTTGATTACTATGAAAATTTCTTTCTTCGATTGGTGGCCGTGGTAATGAAGTATAACATGGGGTGTCTTCTTTATACAAGGAACCTCAAGAGTATGACTAATCATGGAATATTTTTATAGTTGCCAACGCGTGTCTGTCTTTATGGATATGGATACGTGTCTAGCACTTAGCCGTCGTGTGATCCATGCAGAATGTGTCAGGTCGGCACAAAGCATTAAACTCTAAAAAGTTTTTGTAGTCACACCCACTTAGAATGCTAATTTTTCTCCCGGTCTCTCTGAAAGTCATTGTTTGTTTTGAGGTTCTAGTTCTTCTTTCCCACTGAGATTCAACCAAAATTGGACCTAAAACCATCACCGAATCGTGCCCCAAGTTCCTTGTTTAATTTAACTTCTAACCCTTGTAAAGGACTTCTCGACCCATGGCTTGAACAGAAGTATTGAAGTTTGCTTCTACCTGGTTTAGTTGTGGAAGAAGGAGAGGAAATGGTCGAGACAGGAGAGGAAAATCCAGCATTTTCGGTAAAAAAAAGGTCAAACTGAAAGCGAGGAAAGCTAACTCGCTTTCTGGAAAGCGAGGAAAGCTATCTCGCTAAAGTGCAAGCGAGATAGTTTCTATCGCTTTTTGAGCGATACAGCTTTCCTCGCTCTCCTCCCAGTTCCGGAGTGGGTGTGAGGGAAGAGGAGAGAGAGTGGAGTATAGGCGACGGTATTCTGTCGCTTTCATCCATGCTTTTCCTCCATAGATAACAGCCTAAAAGTCTTTTGTTTGTTTCGAGGTTCTCAAATTTTGTTGATGATATTGTTCAATGAGTGTAGCAGGTGCTCCCACTGGGGCAACAACAAAAAATTATTCTTTAAATGTCAAATCGAATAATGCAAGTGGGCTTTAATGGTTATCTCGTGCAAGTGGGTGCATTACAAAAATCTTTTCTAGTTGGTATCAGTGGATGGTGTGTCCCACCACTATTCCATGGGACAAAAGCACTAAATGTTGAGCGTGTCAAATGCCAAATGTTAGAATGAGATTTTGGGAAAGAAGTTTAGTGGTAGAATGCTATAATATAGCAGAGCGCAAGTGTTTGATGCACCCGTCGAGAGACGGAACTGAATAATACGTGACACAGAGAAGCGCAAATAGACACTACGTATGACGAGAGACGCAGTCAGATAATGCGTTTCACTCCAGGCGTAAAACAAAACTACGTTTCATGTGAGACGCAGTTTAACCTTGAGTGTCAGGCGCAATTTAAAGTTGAGTCTCACTGATGGGCACAGTTTAATCTCTCGCCCCATTACACGCAACCTCACATTGCACCTCAGTATCACGCAATATCACACTGCGCTTCGCCGTCACACGCGGTATTGTGTTGCGTTTTCTTTCAGACATACTATACATATACGCTTATCACGGTGCGCTCTATACAATTGCGTTACATCAAATGCTATCTGGGGGGTTAAATTTGAGACGAAACCCTAGAAATGCTATCCTATATTTGAGTATTGAACGAAGACTGTGGTATGTTTTTTAGCTTTTGGATCCTAAATTTGACTATAAAACCCATTATAGAACGAAAACTGTGGATGCTCTAAAGGCAGGCAATATTTGTTCTCGAGCAGCCATGGTTAATGTTTGGATACAAAAACTTTAAATTACCAAGAGCAATACAAAAACATGAAACAAACTCCTAAAGTAAATTCCTAGTAACACACATACATTTTACCGATTCTTATATTACATTAAAACCACACATTAATTTAACCTCTAATCATGTAATCATGGACCAAGTATGGTTCCTCCATGGTTTCCAGTATTGGTTCCACCGGTGCCTATATTTCAGTCGAGCGGACGTCCTGACCACCCGAAACACCGCCTTTGTGAACACCACTCGCACTCTGCCGTCTCTCTTGTTTAAGCTCTTCATTTTCGTCATGTGTCATTTCTTTGTTCATCTCAGCTTCATGTATCTTCTCTTCTTTCTTCTTTGTTGCCATATCCTTCTTGATTGGATCATGTGATGTCATCTTCTCACCCTGAGAGACCATTTCCAATGAGCATATCATGAATCACAACATTAGTGGGTGCATGCTAGTTGAGATAGAATCTACTAGGAGGTCCTATATATTAACCTTAGATTAACCGCTGGTCCATTGTGAACTATTGTTCAGTCGCTGGTCCAAAACACGGATACACGCGTGCTAATTAAAAGTGTATTATTTCGTAATGCCCAAAATACCCTCACCGACAACTCTTATCCTTCTACTACACTCTTTCTTTTTTAATACACCCTTTTTCAATTCCCCTTCCCCCAAATATCTCATTATTTCTTCCTTCTTCTTCATTCTTCTTCTCCATAATTCCAAAACAAAATCTATGAAAAATTCCCTTCTCACTTCATCATCTTCTTCCTTGTAGATCAAATCACCATAATGGTTTAGCAAAATAACAAAATAACAAGTTTGGTCTCTACCATAGTAAATTTTTGTGACAGAGGCCCTAGTGCTCTAAATATTTGTGGAGAAAATTTGTGCCATCATCACCTTGGGGAATGAAAAAGCAAATTTTGTGTCTACACTCCACGGATTTTGGTGCAATGCAATGCAGTGAGATTTTTGGATTTGCATTCAATGCCCTAGTCTAATCTAGTCTATCAATTCACGCATGCATCATTAAAAGTTCATTGGAATTGCTAAAAAAAATATAGAGATATACTATTATATTATTAGGTAGTAGCCTGAGCCTATAGAGAGTCAGGTGATTATTAGCTAGCATCCTAGAGGTAATGAGGTCTTCAGGGTAAGGATGACACATGGAGAAAAATGTTTGTGAATGACACATGTCTTCTTGACTTCTAGCTCAGTAGTAAACCAAAATCCTTTCTTACCTTTTTTTTCCAAAGACACTGACTTTGTTTTCAGAAGAAGAAGTACCACCACGTGACTAAATGAATGAGCTAAGACACGTCTCACTCAGATCTTAGCTAGATGTACAACTTTGCAGGGGTGCAAGCTGTAGAGAGAGAAAAACAAAATACAGTAGAGAGAGAAAAACGAAATACAGTAGAGAGAGAAAAAAATGTTTCGCGAGTTATTGTTGCCGCACGTATTGAAGTCAGGGGTAGCCGGGTCTTTTACTACATTTTTGGACCTCCGGTTAAATATTAATTCTCAATGGACCCTAGCCTAACCGGGTTCTGGTTTTTTGGACCAAACAATGAATTTCTCATTTAACAAATCAAAATACTTATTTAATTTTATTTTTTTGTATGAAAAAATACATGTAACCAACTAGATATGTACCTTTTCTTGAACCGTGGCCTTGGTTTTGCCGAGGCCGGACTTGGCAGAAGCTGCAACATTTGAAGCAGCTTCTTTGGCTGTTGCCGCTGCGTTTCTACCTGCCTGCATATTTCAACCACCGATTCAATACACTGTCTTTAGTTACACTACTTTGCTTACTAAAAAATTTTAGAAAACTGGCCCTCTCTCTTCGGTCAATTCTGGCCGTCGCTGAATTTTAGTCAAGCTTTTACTTTCAAAATATCTAAAATTTCTGTGAGTGTCTTGGAATGAGTGCTGAGTGATCTTCATTTGTCCTGGTTATCAAGATCCCTCCAAGCTCCTTCTATGGATTGTTAAGGTAAGGTTTTTGCCCTCTCTATGATTATTACTAACGTTTTTGGATTATCTGTGTAGGTTGCTCATTTTCCAGAACTTTCAAGTTGCATTTTGGGCTGTTTTCGTTTATCCTGGTTCCCCAACTCCCCTCCATCTCCATTTACACCCATCCAATCGTTGTTTCCTACTCAAGTGTTTTTGATTATCTTTTCAGTCAAGGCTTACGTGCTTCTACCCAAATTACTCTCTCATCAAAGAGTATAATCCAACTGCATCTATCTAATCAAGCCTTCACTCAGCCAAAAATATCTACTCTGGATGTTTAACACTTGTTCCTCTTCATCATGATATCTACTAGGTCGTCTGAGACTTTTTGTCTATCCTACTCTGGTTCATTAAAGGCTGTAACAACATTTCTATGTTGGTTATTTAAACTATTTCTGTTGGTTCTAATGGAAAATACTTCATATCACTGCTGCAAAAAATTAAGAAAAATACTATCTCTCAATTGGCTCACTGAACTGTTTGGAACCACAATGGAACCAAAAGCTAGATCTGAGGAAGATTTAGCTGCTTCTTTGGATAAACAACTCTCTCTCAAACCTTCTTACATAATGACGGAGAAGGAAATGAAAAGAACAAAGGATAGAAGCGGCTGTTTAATCATAGGAAAATTTCACTGTAATTACAAGCTTCATCCGGACAAAGCAGCTGACTTAGCAAGCATCATGTGGAAATCAAACTACTTACCAGAAGTTTCAATTGTTACAAATGGAAAAGAAATCAACAGGTTTGTCTTCGTGCTTAAAAATGCGGCTGATGTGAGCCAAGCTCTTCAAAAACAATACTACAGATTAAGATCTCACCTGTTGGTGGTACAAAAATATCAATATGGTGTGTCTCCTTCGGCGGCAGACATGGATACAATCCTTATTTGGATGCAAATGAAAAATCTGAGGCCAGAAATGTGGTCAGGAAGTACACCGTTCAATATTGCTTCTCAAGCTGGAGTTTGCACAATGATAGAACTTCCAACAATCAGTAACTTAACTCTAACTTGCCCTCGAGGTCTGATGGCAATGAATATCAAATCTACTCTGTGGGAGGAAATAGAAGTTTATATGGGCAAGGAAGGAATATTAAAGGTGAAGACTTTCTTTGAAGGACTTCCTTTCGGGTACTGTAAGGTGTGCAAGCAATTATATCATCCGAAAAACCATTGTCAACTGATTATGGAAGAAGGGGAGGATGATGATCAGTTTGTAAAAGAGCAACTGGAACATCTAGTGGAGTCTGCCTCTCTGGATGCTAGTTCTCAGCTACCAATCTCTCAGTTGGAACCTGACTCAAGGGGTGGAATCGGTAAACCAAGCTTCATTATTTCCGTGGCTCTGGCGGAAGACATTGAATTACCAGAAGAAACTATCAGGAAACTGAAGAGGGCAGCAGAAGTGGGGCATATACACCCAACAAAGATTTTCAGGTCCGCGCTTATCTCTGACCAGATAGAGATTGCAGGGGAGTCAAGAAGTTTTAATTTTGTTCATGGTCCACCAGAAAAAATTAACTTCGATCAAAACTCCCCTACTCTATTTAGGATCTCAGACGACATGGAGGTGGATATCCCTCCTCCTGATTGGAATAGTTTTAAAGCTAGAACTCCTCACTCAAGGGCAGTTAGTCTCAACAAAATTCATCATCAAAAAGCAAAGGAGACTAGTTCTAGAAATGAGAACAATAAAAGAGCTGATTTGGAGGAATTTGTGCCTCATTCAAGATGTGAAGGGATAAAAGGAATAACAACTTGCTTACTCCAGCAGTCAACAGGAAAAAAATCGTATGCCTTTGAACCATTAGATTTCAACAGAAGGGAGAATTTGCAAATGACAGTTTTTGGTCAAAATGCTGCAGCTGAAGAACTTATCACAGAGGTGTCTGGAAATAAACTGAAGAAAATGAAAACTGCTGTAAAAACTTTGTCAAAAAATTTTGTGGCTAATGTAGCTGAAGCTAAGCATAGGGGAAAGGGATTTGTGGTCAGGCATGGTATTAAAACTGTGGGAAGAAAAAGGAGCTCTGGATGTAGACTCTCTACTCTACTTCAGAAGAAAAACTACGAAAAGACCCTACAAGATGCTATGTTGGCGGCAACTAGAAAGGAACAAAAAAAGAACAAAGAAAAAATCATTGAGATGGACTTTGCTTTAAATCCAAATCTCAAAGCCCCACATGAAATGATGAGAAATCACCTGAAGTCTTTCTCGAATGCAGATGGTGAGTCTTCAACGTCTGCTGATCAGGTTTCTTCATCCCACTTCATCCAACATGAGGTTATCAATGTGGATCAATTCTCGGTTCCCAATTACTGCACCCATGGCAACTCAGCCAACATTCTTCTAGCCCAGAAAGACATTTATCGCCCCCCTTCCCTTCGTATCCAGAACAAAACCCAACCCATCTTCATTCCATCTATCTCCACCGCAACCATCCAATCTCAATCAAGAGCCGAAAATGCAATAAGAGGAAAGCGGAAAATGAGCTCCACTACCGGATGTGCCAAAGCTAAAGATGAGAGTAGGGCATCTACCATGATTCCGACAGTTCTTACCTTGGGGGGATCTGCATCTGCTGATAACCAGGTATCCCAATATCATCAAATTATTCTTTGGTTAGTCAAATCTTCTAGGTTTTTTTCTAAGAGTATTGATTCAAAATCTGTCGCTACTGTACCTTTCCATGGAGCTCTTAATCGTCTGGTGCATGTGGTTAACCTGATTCCTTTTGCTGTTTCAATTTCTTCATGCTGTGATTTTGAATTCTTCTTCAATGATGCTGCTAGTGTTGAATTTTTGGATTATGAGATATCCCCTGCTTCTTTAATTTGGGTTATATTAGATCTGTATAGAGTTGATTTTATCATAGAATCTGGTTCGGAGCTAAACTCGGATCCCTGCCTGATTGTGAACGGGTTTGGTTCATTTTCGTTGGATTGGTACCGTAGAGAAACTGGGCCCTTCCGGCCTGGTAGTCTGAAGCATTTAGTCGGATTGGGCCTTACTGTTCTCTTCTTCTTGGGCCGCTGTTGGTTAGTGATTAGTAAAATGTCGTTAAATGTCTTAGCCTGGAACTGCCAGGGTTTAGCCAAACCTGCTACTCAATCCCATCTTTCTACCCTGGTTCAAGAACACAACCCTGATATCCTATTTCTCCAAGAAACAAAGAACCAAGAAAAAACGGTTAAACCGATTCTTCATAAACTAAAATTCCAAAACATGGTGATTGTTAATCCTACGGGAGTTGTCGGTACTGCTGGAGGTCTGGTCTTAGCTTGGTCTACTAAGGTGTCTATTGATGTGGTGCATACATCAGATAATCAAATTGATGTCCTAGTTAAATGTAATGCAACAAACAAGGTCTGGATGTTGTCAGGCATCTATGGATGCCCATATAAAGTTAAAAAACATTTAAGTTGGCAATATTTCAAAAATCTAGCTACCACTGTTGAAGTCCCTTGGATCATAATAGGAGATTTGAACTTCACCCTTGATAGTAATGAGAGAAGAGGAGGAAATAGTGTTGATTTAACTGAAGCCACTTTCTTCTCTAATCTCATTGAAAATGCTGAACTTATGGACTTGGGGTTCATAGGATATCGGTTTACGTGGTCTAATAAAAGGTCTGGGAATGATTTTGTTGAGGCTAGGCTAGATAGAGTTATGGTTAACTCTGAATGGTTTGATATGCACCCCCGGGCTATGGTGTATCATCTAACGCCGGTGGGATCGGACCATAGTCCTATTCTTCTTCAAACAACCCCGTGCTGGAAAGATGGGGCTAAACCATTCAAGTTTTTTGGTTTCTACATGGATGATCCTTCATGTTTCCAAGTAATTGAAAAAGCTTGGGAGATTGATCCAGAGGGTTCTACAGCTTTCAAAACTGTAGAAAGATTAAAAAACGTTAAGATAGAAATCAAAAAGTGGAATCGGGATTATTTTGGTAATATACAACATAATATCAAAAATCTTAATCATAACTTGGAACTGGCAAAAAATAATAAGCAACTCCCAGACAATAACACAACAGTCATTGAAATCAAAAAAGATCTAGAAAAATGGTACTCCTTTGAAGAAGCTTTCTGGAAAACCAAGTCTAGAGATCAAAATATCCATCTAGGGGATAAAAACACAGGTTACTTTCATTCGACTGCCACTTACAAGGCTCGTAAGCTTAGAATTGATGCCATTAAAAAAGGAGATGGTACTTGGTGCCATGAAAGACAAGGAATAGTGGATTCCTTCTTCTCTCACTTTGCTTCCATGTCATCTACTTCCAATTCAGAGGTCTCTGACCACATTCTGAATCTAATTCCTAACTGCATAAGTGACATGGATAACACTAAATTAATGAGACTTCCTTCTGAACTGGAAATCAAATTAGTAGTCTTTGAAATGCATCCCAATAAATCACCGGGTCCAGATGGCTTCCCAGCCATCTTCTACCAAAAAAATTGGCATCTTCTAAAAGACGAGCTAACTAAAATGATTCAACAGTTCTTTGAGTCTAGGCATATCCTTAAGGAGATAAATGCGACATTCATTACCCTTATCCCTAAAACGGATACTCCAGAAACTCCAAAAGATTTTAGACCAATTTCCCTCTGTAACACGCTATACAAAATTATCTCTAAATTGCTTGCAAACAGAATAAAGCCATTTCTGGATAAGATTATCTCTCCTTACCAATCGGCTTTTGTCCCTGGTAGGCAAATAGCGGATAATATTGTTATAGCTCATGAAGTGGTTCACACTATGAGAACGGAATGGAAAAAAAAGAAAGTAGGAACTATGGGTCTTAAAATCGACATGTCAAAGGCTTTTGATAGGGTAGAGTGGAACTTCCTGAATAGAATAATGGAAAAGATGGGCTTCTGTAAAGAGTGGATTGAGATAATTCATCAATGCATTTCAACCACATCGAGTGCAGTCCTGATAAATGGGTCTCCTTCGGGTTTTTTTAAACCTACAAGGGGACTAAGGCAAGGTGACCCTCTATCACCTTACCTATTTATCCTCTGTATGGAAGGACTTTCACGAGTCTTACTGGAAGCGGAAAAAAGAAAACTCATCACTGGAATAAAGTTTGCTAGAATCTCACCGTCAATCTCGCACCTCTTGTTTGCAGATGACTGTCTAATCTTCACCAAGGCAACTAAAAAAGAGTGTAAAAACTTGCTAAAAATCCTTGAGCTTTTTAGCCAAGGATCGGGTCAGCTTATTAACTATGAGAAATCTGGAATTTTCTTTAGTAAATCAGTTTCTAATTGTGAAGCTAGAGAAATAATACAAATTTTGAAAGTTAAAAGAATTTCCCTACAGGATAAATACCTAGGAGTCCCTTTATTTACTCATAGGTCAAAGATTCAATGCTTTGAATCATTGGTAAACAACCTTAAGGGTCGCCTGAGAGGTTGGACTAGCAAATTACTGTCTCCTCCAGGGAGAGGAGTAATGATCAAACATGTAGCTAACTCGTTAGCAACATATCAAATGTCTTGTTTCACTATACCAAAAACGGTGCTAAAAAAGATGGATGCTCTTAATAGAGCTTTCTGGTGGGGTCATAACAAAGAAAATCTTAGGGGTCTTTGTCTTAAATCTTGGAAATCTATTTGTAAACCAACGGAAATGGGAGGTCTGGGGTTCAAACAATATGGGAAATTTAATCATGCGATGTTAGCTAAAATGGCCTGGCGGATGACTCAACAGCATGATGCTCTTTGGGTTTCTGTCCTTAGGGCAAAATACATTAAGTATAGCAGCTTACTGTGTATGGAAAAACCATCAAATAACTCTTCTTGGTTCTGGAAAGGACTGTGGAATGGGATTAAAATTGTTCAGGATCTAGCGACTTGGGAAATAGGCAATGGGTTTGATATTCAGTTGTGGAAACACAACTGGATACCCCTAAACTCACCTAATTTAATACAAAAAGAGGAAATAGTCCCTATCATTTCTAATTCCCTAGTAACAGTCAGTGATGTTATCATCAGTGAAACTAGAGAATGGAATGTAGGATTCCTTAACCAGGTTTTACCGGCACAGGTGGTCCAAAATGTGTGCAGTATACCTATCTCGGAACTGCAAATGCAACCGGACAGGCTGGTGTGGCCGCTGAATAACTCTGGAAAGTTCAGTGTCAAGTCTGTCTATAACTATCTGGTTACTAGACAAACAGGACAGGCAATGGGAGGGCAAAATGATGAAATCTGGAAGCAGATTTGGAGACTGAATACTCAACCAAGAGTAAAAGTCTTTATATGGAAATGCTGCCATGCTATTCTACCGGTTAAAAACACTTTAAGCAGATGGATTGACTCCATAGATGCAAGTTGTTGTATGTGCAATAATGCAGTTGAAACAGACAGTCACATCCTCTTACATTGCCCATTTAGTAAGGCTGTTTGGTTTGGCCTAGGATATAATGTTGATTCTATTGGTAGCTTATCAATGAAGGATTGGATCAAAACTTGGGTAAATGTTAGAACTGAGAGTCAAATTGAAAATGTGAACTGGAGCCAAATGTGTGCTGTTACATTATGGTTCATTTGGAAAGCTAGGTGCTCTAACTGTTTTCAAAGCTCTACTATTGCTCCAGCAGTAACCATCTCCCTCATTCATAGCCATTTCAGAGACTTCAACCACAGAAATGCCAACCTTGCCTATGTCAGAAACCCAAATCCACAACAGTTACTAAACAGAACAGTCACATTTGTTGAGAACAAACCAGTTATCAAATGCATCAGTGGGTGGAATCCCTACTTACAAACTGCTATTATGGTTATTGTCTTTTCAGATCAGGAAGGAGAAGTTGAAGGCCATGAAGCCTTCAACTGTGGAGTAGTAACCAGTGATCAATGCAAGGTGTTGGGAGCTCTAGCTGCACTAAAATGGTTCCAGAAAAAGAGGAGAAGAGTGTGCAACATCATGATAGAAGACAAAGCTCTCACCAAAAAGCTGAAACAAAAATGGAGTTTCCCTGACAGACCTGCAAATGATCAATACATAGATGAATGTGTTGATCTTCTATCTTATTTTCGTGCTTTTACCTGTATTCCCCTAATGCCTGAAACAATAGCAAGGCTAAAAACTATCTCTACTACTTACACTTCCGCTTACTGCTTGGAGGAAGTTCAACTTTCTTTGTCTGACATCTTTAATTTTCTTGAACTTGACTGCTCTCAGACTGCTGTTCTGAGAGTCTAGTCCTTGTGTTTGTAAGTCCTTTATGAGAAAAAAAAATCACTGGGATTTCATGGGCTATTTGTTGGTAATGGGAAAGGGAGTTTTGATGGGCTAATGTTTCACACAACTATACTTGGAAATGACTTTTCTGTTAGTTTTCTATAGCCTCTCTCAGGACATCCACAACAACATATAGAATTCAATGTTGCAGGATTTCGTAAAGGTTTTATCTTATTCTTCAACATCCAACATGTTTTGAAAATCCTTCTGAAGATGACTACAGCCTACATGAATGACTTTTCTTGGTCTTGGGTTGAAATCCCTCAATGGTTCTATCCAGCGAGTTTCATCAGAAGGTGTATGACTCCAATCTTGCCGAGTCAACCAGGGTGGTTACCATTGACATGTGAAAATTTTCCGCCAAGATTCAAATCTGATAGATTCCTAAACACAAAATCAAACCCATGTTGTTAGTATTCAAATGTACTAGTAATAAGAAAGACTAGAAAAACCAAGGCTCAAAAAGGACTTACAGTGAAATTACTGAGTGCCACTCAGTGAGTGGGTAAAACTATCACTGTAAACACCTCTCCAAGAACAGTAATGTTCAGGGTGCTCATCGTCCCAATAAAGCAATACATTAGCACCATTGAGTGATGCTTTGATCAATTTCAATGTTTGCCCTACAATACACAAGTCAGAAATCAAA
>JAJJMA010017149.1:0-11023 GCA_023529015.1 Papaver nudicaule | reverse complement strand
TTTTTTTTTTATTTATTATTTCTGGGTCATTTGGTTTGTTTGCATCCTTCCGTTTTAATCTGCAGATACTTGTGTATATGGCGCTATCTCGCGAGGAAGTTGGTAATGAGATTCAACGTTTGCGCAGGGCGAGCTTTGTTTTACCTATAGTGGTTGCCTATTTTGGGAAGCTGTCAGATGACTCTTGTCTTGAGTTTGCCGAAGTAAACTCCTTGGTGGAAAGGATAAGACTGTCTGGGCACGAGCCTGATAAAGTTTCTTTGGAGCGCCTTCGAAGCTGTAGGGCGCGTCGGGTATTCTCTACTTTGAGTTTATATGACAGCTCTCGGGCTCTACGCATAATAAATGCATCATTAGCCCGTGCCTTCGTTTTGTTTCGTTCGTTTCGGAGTCGAAGTGTCTAGAAGGGATGTTTTTCGGCCAAGGGAACTGTCTTTTCGATTTCTGTGTAGTAATAAATGTACCCCTGGAATGTTGACTCTTGAGGATGTATATATATATGTGTGTTTCGTTATCTTTTTTTCATCCCATTCTCTTTTCTCGTGTGTTTTGTTTTTTTTTTTTTTGTTTTTTTTTGCAAATAATTTCAAATGGCGTTTCGTTTACGCGGCTATTTTGAATCATTGTCCTCGGCGCCGTCTATGTCTACTCCTTTGGATTTAGAGCAAGAAATTGGGCGACTGGAATCAGTCAAGGAAGAGATGGAGCTGTTAGTCACGCATAGGCGAGAAGACTATGAGGCTATTCAACAGATTTGGAACGAGCATCACGCTGAGTGGGAGGCCGCTTGTGTTGCCGGTCACGCTCCCGACGTTCAGTTTGGTTCACATAATGAGGTTGGGCTTCGTAGACGAATGGACCGAACTCATGATCGTCGTACTAGCGCTCTCAGTGGCCTCTTGGAGGCCGAACGTTTTGTCAAGGACATTGACGCGGAACTTGAGCGATGTAGGCGCGCCATAGCTGTGGGCGCGGTCATGCCGTTAGTCTAATCTTTCCCTATGTAGATGCCGTATGGCTTTTAATTTAATGGAAACGTATCTTTATTTGACACATGTCATTCATGCCCAAGGCAATTCCCTTTGTATTAAATGTGCTAGTTTTGTCAGTATAAAAAAGCGTTTTCCAATTGCCTATTTTTCAATTGTCGTTTTGTTTCTTTACAATCAGTCGAGATGGCATCTCTGGATGGTTTGTGGGTATTAGCTCTCCCCGCTATTCCTGGCGCATTAATGCGTGCAAATCTTGAAAAGGAAACAAAGCGCTTACGTAATATCCTTTTGGAGACTAAAGGTTTACTCCAATCACATGAACAACGATGTAAGAGCATCCGTGTGGCCTTGTCGGAACAATGTGAGACTATGGAATTGATTCGTCGTGCAGGCGCGGATTCGTATTTACGAGGCAAGGCGCGTCATCTCTATAATGAGTTCGTGCAACAACTTTCCAAAGAAGAGGATTATGTGGAGTATGCACGGGATTCCGTTGATTTTGTCGCACAGCGCTTTGCTGAATGTGAAGCCGAGCTAGTTAAACTGGCTAATGTTTAGTATATACTGTAATGCTCTTTATTATTGTGAGAGCGCGCTCTTCTGTAGTTGACTGATTTTCTTTTTATAGTAGAAAGTAACTCTTGTTTGTGCGCCTTTGTGGGCTAATGTTATTGATGTGTTTTGTGTTTAAACTAGTAATAATCGTGGACAGACAGCGTGTTCAAGGCGCTCTTTACTGGTAGGGCGCGTGTTAGGTGACCCTCCGAGCATGTTCCGATAGTTTGATAGATAATGTAGATTAATCAGTTGGTTTAACGCCCTGAGCGTATTCCAATAATGTGTTGCATAATCTTTGCATAATCTTCCCTGATATGCGGCTCTGGGGCTATTTAAAAGGCGCGTAGGCCTATGATAAAATTGATTTGGTTTTTGTATAAATGAGACGCGTCAAGGCGTTTTTATATAAAATTTTGTTTTGCTGGTTGGGCGCGTGTTAGGCGGCCCTCCGAGTATGTTCCGATAGTTTGATAGATAATCGTAGATTAATCAGTTGGTATAATCGCCCCGAGCATATTCCAATAATGTGTTGTATAACCTTTGCATGATCTTGATATGCGGCTCTGAAGCTATTTAAATTTTTGTTTTGCTGGTAGGGCGCGTGTTAGGCGACCCTCCGAACATGTTCTGATAGTTGGTGTAACGCCCCGAGCGTGTTTTTGATGATGTATAAATTAATCAGTTGGTATAACGCCTGTCTTAGAGTGGCCGTGTATCAGGCGTTCCACCGAGCGTGTTCCAGTAAACGGAAGCGTGTTCAGTGCGCTCCTGAGGCAGCATGTTCAGTGCGCTCCTTATGGGTTTTCGGTGCCCAATCGACCAGGGTGATCAGTGCCCTTGTGTTAAATCGATTTTGTTATAAAAGGAAGCGTGTTCAGTGCGCTCCTGAGACAATCGTGCTCAATGCACTCTTTGGGTTTTCAGTGCCCATAAGGTAAATGATTGATTGAAGGAATGAGCATATATTTCTCTTGTTTTTCTTATGGTTTACATATAATAATAAATAAACGAACGAAGATTAATAATAATAAAGGGTAAGAGTTACCGCCAGTATCCTCTGGCCCTATCCTCTTATGCATAGTATAATTTAATCCATTTGCCATTAATCGGGGTATCGATCTCCTCACCGCTCATGTGGTTGAGATAATAGTAGCCGCTTTCTGCAATCTTTCGCACAGTATAAGGTCCGCGCCAATTTGCTGCGAATTTCCCTGGTTTGGCTTTTCTCTGTACGTGCTTTGCGATTTTTAATACAATATCACCGACTTCGAAGGAACGAGGTACTACCTTTTTGTTATAGTAGCGCGCCTTAGTAGCTCTGTAAGTTTCAGCGAATTTTTCCGCCCTCGCCCTTCTTTCTGCAAGCGCGTCAAGATGCGCGATTCTTCTTAAATCATCAGGTTCCGCGTGGCTGGCTACCGCTACTCTGGCTGATGGCGCCGCCACTTCCGCTGGTAGGATGGCATCCTCTCCATATACCAAGGAATAAGGAGATGCCCCTATTGAACTCCGCTTGGAGATCCTGTAGGCCCATAGTGCTAGAGGTAGCTGCTCATGCCAGCTTCTGTGATGGTCATGGACAGTTTTGCTCAGGATTCTGAGCAGCGTTTTGTTGGTAGATTCTGCCAATCCGTTTCCTTGTGGGTAATATTCAGTTGACGCATGTTGCTTTATGTGGTACTTGGCCAACAGATCTGCCACCTTCTGGTTGATGAACGAGGTACCGTTGTCTGAGCGAATGATCATTGGCGCGCCGAAACGACAGATGATGTATTCTTTGATAAACGCAGTAATGGTTTCTCCTTCGTAGTTTCGCAGAGGCGCCGCCTCTACCCACTTGGTTGAGTACTCTGTGGCCGTGATTATATATTTGTGCCTTCCAGAAGATAGAGGGCTTATAGGACCAATCAGGTCCAGACCCCAGCTGTGGAAGGGCCATGGAGCAACTATACTATGTAATTCTTTGTGCGGCGCTTGAATGACATTCCCATGGAGTTGGCAAATGTCACATTTTCTTACGAAATCCGCTGTATCCGCCTCCATGGTGGGCCAATAGTATCCACCATCGTGAACATGTATGAATAGTTTGCGCTTTCCTTGATGTTCCATCTCATGTGCTTTGGTCATCACTGTTCGTGCTTCTTCGCTGCTTAGGCATCTTAGGGCACCGTTGTTAAAACTCCGCCGGTACAGTACTCCTTCATTAATGAAGAATCGCGCTGCCTTCTTCTTTATTACCAAGGCTTCTACCTCATCTCCCGGGAGTGATCCGTTCCTTAGATAGTTTATGTACGGCTGCCTCCAGTCCAATTCTTCAATCGTGCAAACTTCCGACGGTTGCGGCGGTGATTGGCATTCCGCGCAATTGTTCTGTAAAGTCGCGGCTTGCGTTGCCATCTCAGGCCAGTAGTACCCTTTCCTTTGTATCCTTCTGTACAGTGGAACCACTCCTGAGTGTCCACAAGTTTCCTGATGGACTTTGTCCAAGAGGTTCATCGCTTCTTGATTCCCTATGCATCGTGCTAGGGCCCCACCTGCCATTCGGTAGTACAGCTGCCCTTTGATGACCACAAAAGATTTCAATCTTTTGAACAATATCGACCTTTCTTCCTTCGTCTTACCGAGCTCTCTCATGATTCCCTTTCTCCAATCGTTTTCTTCTTCGAATTTCATCTCTCGCAACCATGTGTTAGGCAGCTCTTGTCTGTGCACAGTAATTGATCCTTCATATTTGCCGTTCAAATTGATTTTTGCCGCAAGTGTTGCCAAGGCGTCAGCGTGTCTGTTCATGGCTCTTCCAGTGTGCCCTAGTTCTATTTGGGCAAACTTAGCCATCTGCTCCTGTGCTTCCGCGCGGTAGGGCGCTAGTCGTTCTTCTTTGACTTGGAACTCTCCCCCCGCTTGACTCGTGACTAACTTTGAATCACCATATACGTGAAGTCGTTGGAGCTTCATTTGCTCTGCCAGCTTTAGCCCTATTAAGAATGCCTCGTACTCGGCCATGTTGTTGCTACAGGCGAAATCTAGCTTGAAAGCGAACGATAGTAGCTCCTTCTCTGGTGTTTCGAACACGATGCCTGCTCCCCCGTATGTCCCATACGATGACCCATCAAAGTACATGTCCCATGTACCTTCTTCTTCTAGTTCTGCTACCTCCCCAGGGATGTCTTAATGAATATCAGCCTCGTCGCTTCCTGGGAACGCGGCTAAAAGATCTGCAATTGCTTGACCTCTGACGCCTCGCAGTCTCTGGTAATGTAACCCGAACTCTGACAGCTGGAGGGACCATCGTGCAGTTCGCCCAGTTAGGTACGGACGTTCAGCTAGATAAACCATGGGGTTCGCCGCGGCAACCACCACCGTTTGGTGCGCTAACAGGTATGGCCTTAACTTTTGAGCTACATAGATGAGGGCTAGGTATGCTTGCTCTATGCGGGGGTATCTCACCTCGGCTTCCTTCAGTACGCGACTCACGTAATATATAGGAAAAAGTTGATCGTTTCCCAAATCTTGGGCGAGGAGCGCTCCTATTGCTTCGGTCATGTATGCTAGGTAAAGGTGTAGCCGCTCGCCTGGTATTGGGGGTCGAAGGACTCGTGGACAAGTCAGGCATTGTTTTATGTTATCAAAAGAGGTCCGCTGGACATCTTCCCATTGGAATGCACGCCCTTTCTTTAGAAGTGGGGTGAAGGCGGCCATCATCTGGGCGAGGCCTGGTATGAACCGCCTAATATAAGATATTTTTCCTAAAAAACTCTGAAGCTCCTGTACGTTGGTAGGGCTGTCCATACTAAGTATTGCTTGCGCCTTTCCTGGATCCACTTGGATTCCCGTGCTGGTAACCACAAAACCCAAGAACTTGCGGGAGAATACCTCACCGAATATCAGGCACCAGACCTAACAGCGCAAAACGCAATACTGGAAGGGGGCTCGCAACAACAACAAGAAGGAATTGATCTACCGAACGACCTCACGGCGACGGAGATGGAACAACTGCTAGAGTCTTTAGTCCAAGACGGACTCGTGGAACTACCCAGGGCATCAAGGCCTCCCACCGCTGAAGAAGTAAAACACCCTCATTATTGTCATTACCACAGGAGAATCAGCCACGCCACGATCCAGTGTAACAGTTTCAGGCGAATCCTCGAAGAACCCGTTGTCAAGGCCAAGGCACGCTCTTATATCTCGTACCCGGAGCCTCCACACATCCACACTCTCACGGACCACAGAGAACCAGTGAACCAGAGAGTAGAGAATTTAATGCACCAACTATGCGAAATCTTGTGTTTCTCGAAGTCACAACGACGAAATATGTTTACAGCGCTCAACCACGTGGTGTCAGGAAGACGGTTGCCGTTTGGAGAGAAAGAAGACCCAGGCTCGTCAACCCCAGACAAGTCTTCAATGAGGTATGACTGGGGACTACTAGCTAGGCAAGGTTGGGGAATACTCACGACTGCATATATACGCGGTATCGGATTCCCCAACACACTATTAGACCCAGAAGGGAAGATCAATGTCATCTCTACCACAACACTAGAAACCTCGGGAGGCTCACCACACGATATCACTGATTCCCCGGAGACGTTGGAAGACCCCGAAGGAAAGACGGTGATGACCTGTGGACGGGTAACTCTCCATATCGAAGTAAATGGAGTACGGACGCAGGCCGAGCTCTATGTGGTCCCACAGGATTTGGAGCACGACATGGTCCTCGGCCGCTCTTGGTTCCGAGACAACCAGGACTTACTCAACAAGACTACCACCCCACAAGGAACACCAGCTGAACCAGAAGATCTCCACGCAGCAACAGTATCCTTGTACGAGGAAAGGGGGGCCCCACCTAGTCCCGGAGAGGAACCAAGGACGAAAGCCCCGCAAAAGATAGACGGAATGCTCGTCCCCAGGTATGAGTGGATCATGAACCCTACTCAGTATTTTAGAAGATGGAAGACCTCTTCCCCTAGCCATGAAACCCTTAATGTCTTGTTTAGCCAATTAGAAGTAGGGGATGAGAAAACCAACGACAACAGGATTACCTACCGTCCTCGAAAATCACCATTATACCGGAAACTTCACCGCCTTAGAACCCCAGTAACCAACGACGGAGGATACGAAGCAGGAAGATTGGTGATGAAGACTAACAGACAAGGAGGGGGGGAGCCCGAAGGACCTTACATGGTTATTAAATCCACGCTGAGCGGATACTACAAGCTCACCTCGCTCAAAGACGGATGCAAGGATGCAATGGTAGTCAAAGAAAAGCAGATTGAAGCATATCCCAATTAAACCTTAGTTATTCAGTCCATATCAAAAAAAAAAAAAAAAAACATATAACCATTGTACATAATCAAGACATGAGATTCGTTCTACCATTGTCTTTCGAATAAATAGTAATAAAGAAATTCCCGAACCATGAGTCGAGAAACAAAACCAAAACAATCAGAAAAGACCAAACAACACAATACCCTTAGCCTTTTCATAAGAATCTCTCATGTTTGAAAGAACCTCCCGCTCCTTCACAAACCTAGCTTCCAGTTCAGCAACCTCTTTCTCTTTCACTACGAGAACGTCTTCAGTAACCCCCTCAGCCCCAACCTTTGCATTTTTCTGCTTCTCGAACCTCTCCCGGAGCCAAGACACATTGTAGGACTCAGACTCAGCAGCTGCTATGGCATCCTCCCAATCCTGCAGCATCCCTGGCTCGACCCCATACATGGAGTTTTCCCGCATCTCAGCAATCCGCTCCAACAGAACTCCGACGAACCCTTCCGCCACAGCACGGTTTGCATCCTCCCTTGCAATATGCCCGAACTCTTTCCAGATACGTGTGTACATATCCTCATACTCTTGGGAAACGACGAAACCACCTATGGCCACCTGGTAGGACCTGACTTTACTCAGAAGGGGAAAGGCGACACCTCGGCCCGGGTAAAGCGCGTTCAGTCTAGCCTCTCTGGCCTCAATCTTAGCATCAGCAGCGTCCCTGGAGTCGGAGTCCACAATCTCCTCCGTGTTGCCGTTCTCGATGACTTCTTCCTCGTCCCCTTCACCCGTGGACACGCCTACAGTAACAGGGGAAGCTACGCCACTAGTCACCACCATCTCGCCGCGCATGAACTCTCCGCTCTCATTCGTAGACTGAAAATGGAGGAGTCAAGAAAAAAGAAGGCGTGAGTTACCACTGGCCCAGAAGTAAGGGAGAAGTAGCCAAAGACATAGAAAGCGCGAATCTCTTACCACGACAGGATGCGGTTCCTCGCAAAGAAGTGACGAAGCATTGAACGTCTCAGCTACCTCTCGCTCCTGGTCACCAGTTGAAGACCCCACTGGCTCGTTGTCTCCTAGATGATCCATCTGCAAGAAGATAATACGAGAATGAAGACTCGACTAAAACATTAACAGGGGAACAAAGCTGATGAAAAATTCACTACCGTCACGGCGTCTTCATATTCTGGCACGTATCCCTTGGGGACCCTCATCCGAGGTCGAGCCCTCCTAGTACCTCAAACTGAAACCATGTCATCCGACTGGGGACTGGGAGTAGAGCATACCTGCGGAAGAATAATGAAGGGTAAGGAGAAAGACATTTTGTAACCAAGAAGGAGTTGCAGTCGGATCACCATACCTGAGCAGGAGCTACGGGAGCACCCCGACTTCCCTCGTTGACGAAACCATGAAGCGCTTCGAGAGTACCATTCCAAAACTCATGATACTCGAGAGTCATCCTCGCAGGTCGGTGACGAAAGATAAAGGGAGAACGACGACCGAGGTGAAGTGATACGTCGAGCGAAGACCGCAATTCAGCCGCAGAAGGCACAAGAGACAACTTCTTCGGCACATCTTGGTCGAAACCCATCACTCTCGCAGCCCTATCAATATTGTAAGGAATTACCACCTCCTCTCCTTGAAAGTAACCAAGGATGTAACCAGGAGTGCTGCTGTTGATAAAGATAGCTTGGCCAACAGTAAGGCCATTCGACTCTCGAGGACCTGATTGTAGCTCAACACCAGGGGCCTCCGTGAAAGTTATGGGTTGTATGATATCAGGGGAAGAATTAGTATACCACGGGCGGAGGTCGACATTCCTCTCATCATCTAGCAAATCCCTCAACTCCGGAGAGGGTATGGGCAACTTGCTATTCCACTGCAGGATTCGAGAACACCCCTTCAATGTGCTATTCAGAGAAGCCCCCTTTCTGGGTCTATGAGGTATGAAATGCTCCCACAAGATCGCCTGGATAAACGAGGGGTTTGCGTAAGTACTGACCCTACTAACGCCGGGCACTGACATATCTCGGACGAAAGCATCGAACTGAGCGTACTGAGAACCGAGGAACAAGCTACCGATAGGCAACTCTGACCATGAGCCAGGAGGACAGCAAGGGGAACGACATGAGGTTTCAAGGTACCACGAGGAGCATCAGCGAAAATGTCCCTGGACAACCAGAGTACTAGGAACGCGGCAATACAGAGAATGATCTCGGGAGTTCCCCCATTGGGACTTATGCCACCCACATACCAGTGATCGGTCCACTTAATGTAATTCTCGTTTGAATAAGCTTTGGGTACCTGCAATTCTTGGATCTTCCTGTTCAAAACCTCGATCATCGCGCCTTGAGCCGAAGAACAGCTATCTGGGAGGTTCCCTAACATTGGAAGATGGTATAAAGCAGCCACCGACTCCAGAGAGATCGCGAACTCGCCCCAACTAGTCACAAAAGTCTTCTTTGCCCTACACCAACGAAGGAGGAAAGTAACAATGGCGCCAGAATCCTTGTACATTCTCAAGTTCCTAGTCACTAGTGGAAATTGGCTGTTTTACCACCCATAGAAACGACCCTGGTACATGGATGCAATGGGTACAACGGATAGAGTGGGTCGTATACCTAGAAAAAACTAAACACTGCATGATGAGAGTCGCGTTGAGGGTCGTTCAATAATTATTTTAATTACGAGTTAGTCCCTATTTTGCGACCCACATTACAATCGGTCCACATGATTGTTTCTACGGTCAGAATCTCAAGGGTGCATCTAGATAAGGCATTCTTACTTCGATTAATGGCTGAGATGAATTTTTTTTTCTTGTTTTTATCGACCTCTAATAAACCCTACGTATATCTCCTTATCCTTATCTCTTCTTTTCTCTTTCTTTTTTACTCCGCCTTTCTTTTCCTTCACAGAAAACTTCCTTTTTTTTTTCTTTGATAGAAGAAACTTAACCATTGATCGCCAACAAAGGTCTCCACGCGATTTGATTTGAGATTTGCATCGTTTGATTTAATCAGAAACACTTTTTTTTTTCATTGTTAGGGTTTCGATTTATGCATCTTCGGCAGGTAAACCTAGACTTTGAGAACGTAATTTCTCCTTTGTATTTGATATTCTTTGTTGATTTTGTTCTGAATCATTTCTGATTTAAGTTGTAGGAGTTATTGGAAGACCAATTAGCCTCGGTTGAACGTTTTCAGGTAAAACTATTAATTTTATCTCCATATTTTTAGTAGTTCTTATTCTGGACTGGTATAATTTCTTACTCTCTTTACCGATTATGGTTTTGAAATTGTTTGTTTTTTGTCCAAGGTTGTAGATCTTGTTTCTTTTTACTGTTGATTTTGATTTTGACTGTGTTTGTATTTATTTTATTTTTTTGATTTGTACAGACGAAGAAGGATTACTTGAAGCAACTTAGGGTTTTCCAATGGTGAGAAGAACTGATACTTTATTTGTTTTGTGTAGGTCGAAAGTATCTGGAAAGGGAAAGCGTCCAGATACTACAAGAATGTTGGTTTGACTGAATAACTGATTTTTTGTTATTGCTTGACATTTATAGGTTGAATGATGTTTATCATTTTCTTAGGTTGAAGACATTCGACCTCCAATAACCAGTATATAATGGTTTCGGTGGATGATTTTCAAACTGCAGTAAGTGTTGTACTCTTAATTATAATTCCTGGGTAGCGTTTAATCATGAGTTCTGTGTATAGGCAGCAAAAGAGAAAGAGATGAACAATATAGAAAGGGAGAATTATATGAAATTAACCTTTAGGTTATTATCTTCATAGAGGTGGTAAGTTGGTAACTAGCAAGGTGTATTAAAGGAGCGTATCAATTATCCCAACTATGTTGAGTACTCTTGAAGTATGGATTTGGTACACTATGTTATTTTAATTATCAACCCTTATTATTGATTCTTTTGGTTTGTGCTAAAGTATTTCAATAGAATTTTGTGTAGTTGATACCAGATTTTTCTATTGTATAGTGGTTCTGGGGAGCAACTTCGATCACAGTTGCGCGATCACAGTTGCGAGATGTTTAGTTCCTATTATCTTTGCACATGCAAAAAGTAACACGACATTTCTGGTGAGAACAATCTGAAATTCTTACCTTCAGTGCTTTGCTCTAGTGACATGTTGTTCATTTTAGGAGTTGGTATTGGTTAACTTAAGATTTTATTTAAGGATTAACTGGTG
>JAJJMA010017147.1:0-14343 GCA_023529015.1 Papaver nudicaule | reverse complement strand
GAAATGGTGGAGGAAACTAAAAAGCCAACTACTTGGGTTACAGTGTCTAGAACAAACACGGTGGTGTGCTTGAAAATGAGGGAAATGTGTTAAAGTTAGTATCTGATTTGTGATTTGTAGAAATAGAGAATTCTAGATACGTCATATACACGGCAAGTCGGTTATCCAGAGATTTTTATCTCTAGACTTTTCTGAGTTACGCTATAGGTAGTCTTGACCATTTTGTAACAAGTTGTAAGAAACTCAAGTGAGCGTTATAAAAATAATTAAGTGCATAGTGTAACAAAATTCTCATCTTGGCTCCAAAACATATGGGAAGTTTTAGTGGATGCTGGACTGTTTGTTTTTCAGTTTTCGGCACAATGAACCACACGAATCACGGCAACGACAACTAAAGCTTAACACAACACTGATTCAACAAAAGAATTAGACAATAACGTTGAATTGATTCCAATTCGTAAATGAACATGACTAGTAACAAATGAACTTATAAAAACATGCATAAAGATAAGCGTTTTTGAGACTCATATGGGCATTGTTGAGACTCATGTTCAGAGTCATAATAAGGATAAAATAAGGAAGGCTATTATAAGGATTCGCGACCGGTGTAGACATTTTTGTAGGAATTATAAGGATATCACCCAGGTTATCCTTATTATTTTTGGGAAAACGAAAACCTGAGATCACCCATATGCCTTTCATGAAGAAGACAAATTAATCTTTGGAAAGGACTCTACACAGGAACAAGTTAACTACAACGAAGACTTTCTTGATGGCAAAGCTCTCCATTTGGTTTCCCCTAATATCTTAGTTAGAAGTTTTGAAATGTACACGGGACACATCGATCAATACAAGCTATGAGAAGAACAAAATGTTAATTAATTCAAAGATATTCATTCTAATCTTGTAACATAGGCCGGACACTCTTATTTATATATATGGGGAAAATGAATTAGTCATATTAATGCACTAACAGATTTGTCATGCAATTAAGGAGAGATTATGTTGACTGTGAGAGAGGGTTCCAGACTTCACGGTTCTCATATACATCATGAAAAAAAAACTAATAATAATGGTGAAGCGGAATCACAGACAGCAAATAAAACCACACCGAAACACCTCCTCTCACAAGGATGACATACCCTATGAGTTCTGGATAATGGGTTACATGTGTGTCAAAGGAAGTGATTTGGTGTATTTTTTATTTTATTTTTTAGATCTTAAAGAATTGTTGTTTTGAATATGATGCACATTTCAATTGCAATGCTTGTGTTTGTATTAAAATGCAAGTTTTTTCGCTGGAAGAAAGTTTGAGTCGACATCAGAATTGTCAATTCGATTTCGGAGTTTCGATTCTAGGCCAGTTTTCAAGCAGCATAACAATTTTTTAGTCTGGAACTACATGTTAGTCACCTGATAATTTTTTAGTCTGGAACCACTTCCATCTTGATGACTTCTAATATTTCTGATGTTTCGTTGACGTCAGAACTTTTTATTTGGTTTCCTCCGATATCATAATCTAAGAAGTTTTGAAATATACCAAACACATAAAAACAAGCTATGCGAAGAAAAAATGTAAATGAACGTAGAACAACGTACTCTAATTTTGTAATGTAGGCAGGTTATTCTTATTTATAGATGGTGAGAAAAACAAAACCAATCATATTAAAATGCACTAATGGAGTTCTCACGCAATGAAAGAGAGAAATCGAGATGATCATGCATTTTGAGGGATGGCTTGAACCCCACGACTCCCGTATACATCATGCCATGAAAGAAAAATGACAATGATGAAGTTGGTTTAGAATGTGGTACAACTTTTGGTTACAATGCATGTGTTATGTGTTGAAATGAAGGTTTTAGCTCATCATCTGTCGATTGACTCAACAGGCTGACAAGAATTGAAAACTAGAAATAGATGCGAATAGTTAAGTAGAGGGGAAATTGGGATGACATGATGAGATGATTGAGAATGAGCTTTGGTGGGGATTTTAAAGAGATTTCTATATGTGTGGGAAAATATACAACCAATAGGGATTCTGCTTTTTTCTAGTCAAATTGGGTTCATTATTGGGCTTACTAATATAAATGCTTAGTAAATTAGGCTCGTCCCAGCCCAATGTAAAAAAGATTCCACCCCACGTGAGTTATATTGTTGGTTGCAGTTCAAAAACGTCGCTAGCATACACAATGAATTCCTTAGGAGAAAAAAAAATTACAAAAAAATATACTGTACATTGAAGTCTGGATAAGCACCTATCATTCTTGGTGATGTTCCTATATACTGACATTTTTGTGCACAATCTCATATCGTAAACATCGCTCCGAAGAAAAGCATGAAGGTTACAAACCAATTCTTGTTTACCAGACAAATGTTTATTGTAGAAAACTATTTTATCAATGTCAAAGCTCTTCATTTGGTTTCCTCTTATATCTTAATTTGAGAAGTAATAAAATCTACCACATGAAACATGAGAACAACCTATGAGAAGAACAAGATGTAAATTAATTTAAAATTATTCTTTCTAGTTTTGTAATACTAGTTGCTCTTATATATATAGATGAGGAGAAACAAAACAAGTCATATTAAAATACACAAATAAAGTTATCATTCAAATAAGAAGATATTAAGTTGATCATACGTTTTGACGGAGGGTTCCAAACATCACAACTTTCATGCACATCATGCAAAAAAAAAATGAAAAGTTGATGATATTGATGAAGTGTGATTAACAAGCCGCAAATGAAACCACACCAAAACATCTCCTCTAACAACGGTGGATTCACCAACTAGTTCTGAGGTAGTGAGGCCCACGTGTCTGCAAGAGAAAGGGTCTTGTCTGCATTAGAAACAATCCTCCTGTTTTAGTCAAACATCTTATGAAATAATTCTAATGAATGGGATTTAGATAAGTTGCACTATTATTTTGATCAAGTTTGTGTCAATGTTATTTCTTCTATGTTCATTAACAAAGATAGGGAAGATAAACTTTATTGGACATGAACAAAAGTGGGAGAATTCACTACAAAGTCTGCGTATGCCTTAATATCTGGTAGTGCAAATAAAAACAATGAAAAGGAGGAAGCTATGGACAATTAAGATTATTCCTAGAATTGGGGTATTTGTTTGGAAACTGTTTTGCGGATGTTTTGCCTTTGGATGCTAAACATCTAGATTCTCTCAATATGCCCAGTCTATTTGTTATATGTGCAAGTAGACATCTATTCATTGGATGTGGAATTGCACAAGTGGTGTGGTTTGGGTTTGGTATACCCTGTCCACCAGTTAATGGCAAAAAAAAAATTACATGGAGACAGTCTTGGTTGATGAAAAAAAGGAGCAAAAAACGCCTGTTTTTTTTTTTTGGTAATTGAATTCGCGACCGGTGTAGACATTTTTGTAGGAATTATAAGGATATCACCCAGGTTATCCTTATTATGACTCAGGCATATGGGCATAATAAGGATAACCCGAGATCTCAGGCATATGGGCATTGTTGAGACTCATGTTCAGTCATAATAAGGATAAAATAAGGAAGGCTATTAGGCCTGATTGGAAATTTGAAGACAATTATAGTTCTAATGGATTTGGCAGGATCTGGGTTGGTTGGAATCCTAGTGAAGTGGGAGTCACCACTGTTTTTTCTTCTGACCAGATTGTTTGTGTTGAGGTGGTTACTAATAGGAATTTGAAGTTTATGGCTTGTTTTGTTTATGGAAGAAATGATGCTAATTTGAGACAACAGCTGTATTCTGATATGGAGAGAATTTCTTCTTCTTGTCTTCTTCCTTTGTTATTTGTTGGAGACTTTAATTCCATTCTTTTTCCTAATGAGAAGATTGGGAGTGATGTTGATCCTCAAAACTATTTGGATTTCTGGAATTGTACTCAGGATAGTCATATCTTTGACTTAGCTTATTCTGGGTGCTTTTTTACTTGGACTAATGGGCACACTGATCATACTAGGATTTTGTCTAAGTTGGACAGGGGCTTAGTTAATATGTAGTGGGTTTCTGTTTTCCCTGACTCTAAAGTCGATTTTATTGGTGCTGGTATTTCTGATCATTCTGTCATCATTGTTTCCATTTTTGAAGACAGAAAGCATGGCCCTCCCCCTTTTAAATTCTTCAATTTTATGACTGAAGAGCAGGATTTTTTGAGTTTGGTTCGGGAGGTTTGGAGGGAACCGGTTAGGGGAAACCCTATGTTTGTCTTGGTTACAAAATTGAGAAGGATTAAAGCTATGATTATTCTGGTGAAGAAAGAAAGGTTCAGAAATTTATCTTCTCAGGTTGAGGTTGCTAAGAGTGAGCTTCAGGATATCCAGAGACATATTCAGGCTAATCCTTTATGTATTGACTCTGCTAGAAAGGAAAAGGAGGCCATTAGACATTATGCTAAAGTGACAAGATATGAAGAAGCTGAAGCTAAGCAGAAGTCTAGGGTGAAGTGGTTGGATCTTGGTGATTCTAATACTCATTTCTTCCATAGTTCCTTGAGAAATAGATATTCTAAAAATAATATTCTGACTCTTCAGTCTAGAAATGGTGTTTTACTTCAAGAAGATCAGGAGATAGCTGATGAGTGTATTGACTTTTTCTTCTCTCTTTTTGATCATATTAATAGTCCTTTTGTAGAGGATGAGGAGATGTTTGACTCTCTTCAGTTTGAGAATTTCTTGTGTGACGCCGATAGGCATGATCTGGTCAAAGATGTTAGTAGAGATGAAGTGATTGCTGCCCTTTCTTCCATTGGCTCTAATACAGCCCCTGGACCAGATGGGTTCTCTAGCTGGTTCTTTAAGTTTGCTTAGAGTATTATAGGTGATGATTTCACTGCTGCAGTGCAGAACTTTTTTAAGAAGGCAAAATTATTAAAAGAGGTAAATAACACTTTTCTCACCTTAGTGGCTAAGAAGGAAAATCCTAATTCCATTTTGGATTTTAGGCCTATTGCTTGCTGTAATGTTATATACAAGTGTTTAACCAAGATCATTGCTAATAGAATGAAGCATGTTTTAAGTCAACTTATAAGTGTTAATCAATCAGCTTTCATCTCAGGGAGGTCCATTCAGGACAATATTCTTGTGGCTCATGAAATTTTAAGGAATTATCATAGGTCTAATGGTCCTTCTAGTTGTGCTCTTAAAATTGATATTAGGAAGGCCTATGACACTGAGAGTTGGAAGGCGGTGCTTATTACTTTGGAAAAATTTGGCTTTCCTACTTTATTTATTGAGTGGATTAGATGTTGCATAACCTCTGCTAGGTTCTCCATTATGATTAATGGCTCTCCTTATGGATTTTTTGGAGCTAAGAGGGGGCTAAGACAGGGGTGCCCTTTGTCCCCCTATCTTTTTGTGATGGTCATGGAATTACTGAGCTTATGTTTGAAGAAACAAGTTCAAAGTGGGGACTTTGGTTTCCATCAAAGATGTGAGGAAACTGGTTTGACTCATCTGTGTTTTGCTGATGATGTCCTCATTTTCTTTAAGGGTGACCTGCAGTCTGTTTCCTCTCTTAACACCGCCCTTAGCAATTTCAGCTCGATTTCTGGTTTGGAGGTTAGTAAAGAGAAGTCTGTGCTCTTTCATTCTGCTTTGAATAGTGTGCAGCTACAAAATATTGTTTCTTGCCTTGATTGTGTTGAGGGGGATTTGCCTGTTAGATACCTTGGAGTCCCTCTTATCTCCACCAGACTTTCTTATCAAGATTGTATTCCTCTTATTGATAAAGTCACTAGCAGAGTTAATTCTTGGAAGGGGAAAAACTTGGCTTATGCTGGGAGGTTAAATCTCATTAAACATGTCTTAAGTGGGATGGTTTTTTATTGGCTGTCTTGCTTCACTCTGCCTAGGAAGGTGATAAAATGTCTTAATTCTATCCTTAAGAAATTCTTATGGGCTGGTGTGGATCAGGATAAGAAATGCAGTTACCCTATTGGTTGGGATGTCATATGTGATTCTCATATGGAGGGAGGTTTAGCTGTGAGAGACTTACACATAACTAACAAGGCAGCTGGGATGAGACATATTTGGAATCTTGTCTCTAACAAAGATTCTATTTGGACTCAGTGGGTGAAAGCCAATTTGATTAAGGAGAAGGACTTTTGGAGCCTAAAATGCCCTAAAGAGGCTTCTTGGAGTTGGAGGAATATCCTGGATTTGAGAGAGGAGGCTGCTAAGTTTCTTTCTGTATGCGTTGGAAATGGTAAAGATACTAGATTTTTGACTGGTAAATGACACCCTTATGGGAGACTCATTGATTGGATCCCTAAAGATATTATCAACAATGTGTTTCTCAGAAGAGATTGTAGAGTGGCTGAATATATTGGGGAGGAAGGCTGGAGACTTCCCCATGCCAATGATGGTTTCACTGCCAGTATTTTGAATTTGATTGGCAGTATTGATGTGGATGCTGGAGTGAATGATTTGGCTGTTTGGACTATTAGTTCTTCTGGAAATTTCACTATAAAGGATACTTATAAAGCCTTGAAGCATTCTGGAGAGAAGCCTGATTGGATTCACTTGGTCTGGTTCAAAATGCACATCCCTAAACATTCTTTTATTACTTGGATGGCTCTGCACCAAAGACTGAAGACCAGGGACAGACTGCTGAAGTGGGGTTTGGATGTTTCTCCTATGTGTGTTTTATGCAATCAAGCTAATGAAGACCATGATCACCTTTTATTATAGTGTCCTTTTTCTTCTCAGATTTGGAAGTCTTTGTTGACTTTACTGGGTTATGCTACTAGTCTCAGGTCTAGTTGGAGAGAAGAAGTGAACTGGTGTACTAAAAAGTTTGTGGGAAGTTCTATCATTACTACCATTCGCAAACTCACTTTTAACAGCTATATATATCACATCTGGTGGGAAAGGAATGGCAGGATTTTCAGGCAACAGCAGTGCCCATCTGATCAGGTAAAATGGTTGATTATACATGATGTTAAGTTGAAGATCTCTGCTCATAACATCCAAGTGGAGGATTCTGCTCTTTCAAGGAATTTTTTCCAGCTTTGGACTGTTGATTGTTCTTTCATACATAAAGTTATTCTAAAATGCACATGGAAGAGGCCAGATATTGATGTGCTTATGATAAATACTGATGGCTCTTTAAAGGATGGGCTGGGAGGTTTTGGTGCTACTATTAGAGAACATTCTGGAAAATGTCAGATGGCTGTTGCTGGGTCTAGTGTGGGGATTTCTGTCTTGGGTCATGAGCTTCAAGGTGTGGAAGCTGGTCTGATTGCTGTGGTTTCCATGGAGGCGAAAAAGGTTCATATCTGTATGGACTCTATGGTGGCTGTTCTTTTACTGAATAATGATAAGGCTGAACCTCCCTGGGAGGTTATTTATATTTGGAGACATATTCAGGCTCTTAGGAAGAAGTTTGATTGGATTATTTTTGAGCATGTTTATAGAGAAACGAACAGGGCTGCGGACTGGCTTGCCGGCATGTATCCTCCTTCGTCCTTTGAAGTTTTTGATCCAGGAAAGTTGGGTGATGAGTTTGGGAAGATTATGCGTGAAGATGCAAGACAAAAGATTTATTATCGGTTGTAGTTTGTAGTTTTGTTGCTGGGTTTCCAGCTTTTTGTTTTTGCTTGTTTTCTTTTTTGTGGGTTTGGGGTCCTTAATCCCAGCTGAGTGTGTCAAAATTTAAAAAAAAAAAAAAAAAAACTTCCACCCGCACCAGCACCAGCAGAGATTAAAGCAGCTCTCACCTTATATCTCTGATCATGGTCATCATCATGATGCCATTATAGGCCAAGAGACTCCCATTGAAGGGGTTGTATTCCTCCCTCTCTCAAACCTCTTCTATGGTCTCAAATCAAAATTTTGACATGTTGGATCGGCAATTGTGCTGGGCTCAATTGGCTGGATCATCTTAGGGGGGATATTTTTCGTCATTTTATCAAAAATGAAATCCTTGGGATATTTGTTATCAGAAAAGGAGAAAAGGCATTTGTATAAATCTTTTTTTTCTTTTCCGAAATAGTTGGGATATATGAAGGATAAAAGTATGTACAAGTTTTGTATAAATCGTTCTTCGCCGGTTACGTTAAAGTGAAATCGATCTTCATAAGAAAGGAAAGAAATTATATAAAAATGATCCAACATAGCTTACATGATTGAAGTCGAGTATACACAAAAGTGTTCTTCAGCATGGTGTTTAGAAAAAATGAATTCCTCAGATTTTAGTCGCAAATGTTAATAAACTTCCTTTTCGAGAAGAACTGAAGAAGACAAATTCTTTGTTCGGTGTCAGTTTTTGTAATTGAATTTTTTTCTATGGCATAATTTTTCATTTGGTTTCCTCAGATATCTCAATTTTAGAAGTTTTGAAAATATATCAGAGTACTGAATACACATCAAAACAAGTTCTCACAAGAAGGATACAATGTAAATAAACTTAGAACGAATCACTCTAATCTTGTAATGTAGGCCGGTTCCTCTTATTAATAGATGGTGAGAAACAACCTAGTTACATCAAATGCACCAATAGAGTTGTCATTCAATTAAAGAGTGATTTACGGATTGATCATGCATTTACAATTGATCATGCATTTGAGGAAGGGTTTGGAACCTCATGACAACTCCCATGCTCATCAAGCACAAAAGTAAAAAGTTGGTAGTAATGATTGTTTCGAATGTGTGGTGCAAATTTTGGATTACAATGCATGTTAGCATAATTTAGGGGAGCTTAAGCGAGGGTTAACTGACTAACTGAGACAAATCATGGTTCCACCCCTATCAATCAAGATTATACTGGTTAGGTACAATGTTTACCATCACAAAGGAGATATATTCCTGTCATGATTTTTTTTTGGGCTATTTAATGTTTGGTACCCAGCAAATGACCAACACATAGCATTGGTACCCAACATTTCAAATATTAAGCTTTGGTACCTGGATTTAACGAAGACCGTCAAGTCAAACTGTTGACCTAACCAGCTGTTACCTAATATTTATCTCACTATAATAAAGAAAAGCTTCTTTTCTATGAGGCCTTTTTAAAGAGCAGGGGCATAAATGCCATTATAAAAGTTGGTATTTTTTATTGGACCGGAATACCCCTCCGCCATTTCAACTTATATTGCCGACAATTACATTTATTTTTTTGTAAATTCTTTAAAACTGACGGGGTAAAATCGACAAAAGAGTTATAGTGTCGACTTTTATTTTTGGTTCTTTCCTTCCAATCTTCTCTCTTTCTCTCCGTCAAAATCTTCATCTTCTTCGACCCTTCTCTCTGTCAAACCTTGAAAACCTTCATATCCTAATTCTTCCCCAACCTAATTACAATTCTCCTCTGAAACTTTCAAGCCCTAATTCTTCCCCAAACTTTCAAATTATTTGCTGCAACATTGATGCTCTAATTCTGCCCGATACAAATTCTCTACAAAAAACAACTTGAATCATAGTTTAAGCATTACAACACAGTCGGGTTTTCCATTTCACGCTCAATTGATTGGTAATTTCACGCTCAATTGATAGGTAAGTTGACTGATTTATAAGTTGGTTGCTCAATTTCAAGTGATTGTTCTTTTGATAATAAATTTAAAATTCATCTTGGTTTGCTACTCATTAGGACTGTAACTGCATGCCGTTTCGATAAATTAAGATGCACCCTGACTGATTTTGATATCATAAAGCCTCTTGGAAGAGCAAAATTTGGTCATGTCTTATGGCTAGAAGGTACCCATACCTGTTCTTTGATAAATGTTACAGTTACATTATTCTCAGCATTTTACTCCATAGCAATTAGTTACTTGATTTTTATTGTATATTTTGAGCATGAGAACAATTTTACATGATTCTGTGGTTAATAAGATGTCTGATGTAAAAAAATCTTGGTTTGCTATTAGCTTTGGCGGAAAGTATTTCTTTGACGCAGACTGATTTTGTTTGGCTAATTTCTTGTACACAGAGTAATCATATTGTGGCTTTGAAATTCTATTCAAGAGCCAGCTGAAACAATCATATTTTGTTTGGTACTGATAAAATATTCTCATTAGTTTTGTTTCTGTGTTTCTGTTGGTATGAATATAGGGATATTGGATGCAACACTACATTTTTTTCTTGATTTTTGTGGTATTACACTGAGTGATGTTGATAACATAAAGCCTTGGAAGAGCAAAATTTGTTCATCTCTATATGGCCAGAGACAAGAAGGTACCCATATCTGTTCTTTGATAAAGGTTTCATTTACTGTATTTGAAGTTTTTACTCCAATGCAATTAGTTACTTGATCTTTATTCTAGATTTTGAGCCTGGAAACAATTTTACAGATTTTGTGGTTAGTAAGATGTCTAACGTTATCAGTTTGATTGAGTAGTGTGAAAAATTGTTTATTTGTTATTAGCTCTGGCGGATAGTACTTCTTTGACACAAACTGATTTTGTTTGGTTATATTTCTTTATACAGAGTAACCATATTGTGGCTTTGAACTTTCTATTCAAGAGCCAGCTGAAACAATCTCAAGTCGAGCATCAACTTCGCAGGGAAGTTGAGATATAGAGCCATCTAAGGAACCCTAATATTCTAAGACTCCATGGTTACTTTTACTACCAGGTACTGATATTTGTAATACCGGTTCTTTACTGGGCATAACATGCTTAAATTATTGCTTTCAGTTTCAATTTTTCTTAGATGTAATTATGCTTAAATTGACCCAGTTTCATGTACTTTTATTTGGTTACTGCAGACTCGGGTTTGTCTGATCTTGAAGCTGCTAAAGGTGAACAGCACAAGGAATTGCAGAAGGTGTAAGTATTTTGTATGTTTTGTAATGGACTGGCACTGGCATCGCGCATGCATCTTTGCTATATATTTTTTTAGTTTACGTGAGGGGTACTCTGAATTTCATATATGCCAAACAGTTGAAACTGTAACCCCATTATGTTAGTTGCCAATCACATGTACACGTACAAGTAGCAGTAGATGTTTGCTTTTGGTGGAATTAATAATAATCTGTTTATCTTGCTGTTGGTTGTGGCAGATTTTGGTGGAACCTCACTAGGTAATGTTTTCAGAGATTTCCTGGAGCCACTATTGAAAAACGAGCTGCTATCGTGAGTCTTTTATTAATTACCCCTTACTGTTGGTTTATATTGTTCTAAGTGTTGATTTTGTTCCATCGAATATTTGAAAAACTGAGATTCGTTTTCTCTCGCCACAATATATTGCATCATTAGCAGAAGCAAATTTATATACATGCATGCCTTTTAGTTGTTGTTCCACCAGATTTCTTAGCATCTATATTTACTCTTACACAGTTGCCATAGGTAGTTGTTTTATATAATAAAGGAGGGGGAGATTCGTCGGAGCCCTAGAATTGCAGCAAAGCCCAACGTCGTAGTCCTAGAATTGGAGAACAAACTCGACTTCTTATAAAAATTGAGAATGAGCGACCACACCAGAGAGATGTTAAGCTACTCAACCGTCGTATTGCAGAAAGGGCCAAACGAGCAGCAATGCCTGAAATTTTTTTCTTCCAAAGTGAGTTCATTTTGTTATTTATTATTTTATTTATTTTTTGAAGAAAAGATTGTATTGATAAAAAAAAAGTTACAAAAAAGAAAAGCTCATTTTGTTACTTATTTTAGATGATTAAAAAGTAAATTTTTGTCCCAATTTCTAGAGCAATGGGTTTCCCGAATCATTGTAATTTTTTTTCGCTTTGGTTATGAAATCAAATGGCAGTCGCGTAGCGCGTGCATCTTTGCCAGTATTTATTAATAAAAGCTAATTAATTAACGGATTACTAACGATGTTAACACGTGACCCACTACACTTAATTAATTAATTAATTGTACGTCGTCTGATATGTCGGCTTTCATAATATGAGGTTTGATAAAAACTTGACTTTTATACAGATCTAGATTAATAAAAATCACGGCCACCATCGTTGCTGCCGCCATTAAAAATCACAGCCACCATTATTCAGAGACAAGTTGGAAGATCAATTAGAGCTATTCGTTGAACTCTTCTCGAAACATCTTATTAATAAAATTTCATCAACCACCTCTAAAGAAACTTCTCTGTTTCTTTTAGTTTTTCTTTCTCTGTTTCATTTCTCGAAACCAAATTCAAACCCCACCATTTTCAAATACGTATATCTTTGTCATGATTCCTCTTGGGTCTTTAGAATTTCTCTCAAATTTGTTAATTTTATTTCTTTATGCTCCAAATGAACACCCCGATCCAGATCCAAGATCTTCATGTTCAACAATCACTTCTCTTTAATTAATCAGTTATTGATCATACTCATCAAATGTTTTTGTTGCTACTTTTAATTGTGATAGATCTTCTATCTGTTTTTGACTTGGAGGTGCAGAGACAAGGAGAAGCTGATACAAAACGATTTGTTTGGTTTTTAGGGTTTCACTAGAATGAATTAATCGTGGCCATCGTTGGATTCTTCCTTCTAATCGATTAATAAAACATTCACAAACACAAAATCAGATGATAAAAAAAAAAGTATAGACGCCGGAAAGACGCTTTTCTCTGAGTTACAGAAGAGGCTGAAGGAAGAAGGTAAGCGATATGAATTAATCGTGGCCATTTATTAGAGTGCAACCTTGTGATACGTATAAACTTCATAACTGGACGTTAGGTATATCTAGTAATTGTTATATTTCGAAAGGCTAATATGGTAATAACATATCTTCTGTTAAATATTATTAACTCAGTTTAGTCAATGGTTTGATTTGACGGTCTTCGTTAAGTCCAGGTACCAACGCTTAATATATGAAATGTTGGGTACCAACGCTATGTGTTGGTCATTTGTTGGGTACCAAACATTAAATAGCCTTTTTTTTTTCTTTCAAAGCTTCTATATATACCGTGTAGATACAATTTGGGGAGTGTCAGTCCCATCACTTTGGAATTTGCATGTGTCCACATATTTATTATGTCCAGTTAGTTTTATATTGTTTTTTGCTCGATATACCAAGCTTTTTTGTTTTTTTTTAATAAAAGATAAGAGAGCAATATACTCCCTCCGTCCCACATAAATTGAGCTAGTTCTATTTTAATTTTGTCCCACATAAATTGAGCTAGTTCTATTATATACACCATGTTTCTAATTTTACCCTTTAAAATTGATTAATGTTATGAAATCTTAGTATGATAAATATTTATAATTTCATAGTCATGTTTGTACTCGTTGCGTAGATGTTTTAAAATGCTTTTCAATGATATAAAGTTTACAAAGATGCGTGCCATAATTTGGGAGATATGTCGTTTCTAAATTTTACAATCATGTTATCTATAAGGGTATAATTGGAAAAAACAGTAAAAACCTAATCTCTCTCTTCCTTGCCTTAATACTTGTGCAAATCCCAACTAGCTCAATTTATGTGGGACGGAGGGAGTATTATACTAACCTAGATCACATCAAGGTTTTCTCCACCATTGCTAATGGGGGGGACGATTTTTGTCCCCCCCATTACTGTTCAAGTGTAAAAAATTTTGTTTTATATGTAAACAGTAATGGGGGGGACAAAAATCGTCCCCCCCCATTAGCAGCGATGGTTTTCTCTTGCGAGAGTTTTCAACAAAGATAGGTAAGTTGAACTGTGCCCGAACCTAACATCCTTATATAGAGAATCAGTCGTTAATTTTTTTCTTTCTAGGGACATGTGTGCATTTCCAACAGTTGAGAATACTAAACAAGTGTTCAGAATCATTGATCTGAAAGGAGATATAGACTTCTGTCAGGATGGTTTCTTTCGTTGTTGTTTTTTTCAATGAAGGATGAGAGAGTTTTCATCCAGATAGGTAAGTTGAATTGTGCCCGAACCTAACATCCTTAGATAGAGAATCAGTCGCTTCATTTGGCTTTCTAGGGACATGCATGCATTTCCAAATACTAAACATGTGTTTCCGGTCATCGATGGCACTGTGAGATCAATGACCGGAAACACGTGCATTTCCAGAACCAGGTAAAAGAAAAAAAAGTTATAGGGACCACAACCAAAACTCTTATGCGCATAGGGGTGCTGATTTATCAGGTAAAAGTTGTAGGGACCACAACTCTTATGCGCACCATGCCAACAACAGGAAAAAAAAAATTGGGTAGCTAGCTCAGCTGGTCATCCCCGTTTCTCAAGAGGTTTGATGCGCTCCAGGAGGTTCCAGGTTCGAGTAATAGATGGCGCAATACTGCAGAATTTGATATGGAAGGTAGAGTTAACTTGCCCCCCTTGTGACATAATCAGCCCCCATCAAGCTTCGGCTTTCTTGGTTGGTTCCTCATGAGACTCGCTGGTAGGCTAGCACGGCAACCTGTTTATCTTCTATAGTAGGGTCCATAATCTGTGTAATCGAACTCAATAAT
>JAJJMA010017120.1:0-14337 GCA_023529015.1 Papaver nudicaule | reverse complement strand
TTGTTGTACTTGAAGATTAAGAAAGTAAGATTTTTTTACTAATTCGTACTTGAATAATATATTTTTCTAAAAATACATATCTAACAACCATAAATGAGGATAAAAACCATGTCATGGATGTGGGTGCCATATTTTATATGTCTCATTTAAGAGAAGAGCAACCGCAAGAATACAGAAGGCTGTGCAACAGCGAGCCCCATGCGCAAAAACTATGTAAGTGTAGGACAGTTAGTCATACGCATCCTTCGATCCGCAAGAATAGACTTACTGTAACAGACTTTGTTATTTGTAAACATGTATATCCTAAAAGTACTGGATCACTTGGGGTCTGTCCTCAATGATCTCTATAAATAGGGATCCTCTTCCCTTAAGGAAAGCATATGGGAGGTTATATTAAATTGGGATCAGGTTGATTCCACTCCAGTCGTGTCTTGAGGCTGGACTATCTGTGGCGTTCTTGCCTAGCGCATAGACCCCCTTAGAGGAGAAGCGTCTTTTGATACAGTTTTAGTGCACATGAGTAGAAATAACTCGGGGTAGTTGAGCCTAGTAAATCTAGCAGCTACATTTTGGCGTCGACTAAGGGGATCGACTTGACCTTTTGCAATCGGGCGAAAGTTGTTCCTTTAGTTGTTTTTTGTTGTTTCATCGAGTTATTTCTAGTTCATCTCTTTACTTTCATCATTACATTTAGCTCTTCATTTTCAGTCATTTACATTCATTCTTTACATTTAGTTCTTTAAATTTAGTTCTTTACTTTCAGTCATTTAAATTCAACTCTTTACATTTCAACACCTTTTTCGCTTTTCTTCAAGATCTTGTGCAACCAAGAACTTGTCCACATTTCCCATTCAGTACATTTACATTTCAGTCATTTAGAGCTTTCATTTGCAAGCTTTTTTTTTCTTTCTGTCATTTATAATTTTTTCCGACCGATTTCCGACTGATCACGGCAAGAGAAGTTGTGCTGTGAGTTTCCTTCTCAGAGAAACACATTCATGAAAACTCAACCACATATCACATAAATATTTACTTAGCTAGCGTTGTTCTTTTAAATAAATAAATTTCAAAATCATCAGTCGTTTTCACTGCATCATATAAGAAAAAGATTATTTCAGAAAATTCGCATTTCATTCATTTTTCGTAAATAGAATCTGCCTCAAAAAAACGCGTAAGTATGGTCTTAAAGCTTGCTTGCAAAAGTATTTGCTTGGCGTAACTTTGAAAAGCTTCCGGGCATATATAGCTCTAATTCTGGAGATAACAGCATGCATATCTTTCTTTTTAGCGCGTCAGTCATCCGCACTGAAAGGGTACGCAGATCTGCTAATCAATACCATCATCATGCGGATCAATTCCAAAATTGGAATCATATCACTCAGAAAATCGCTTACCGAACAAACCGCAACAAGAAAATCAAACAACTACGGAAATCTAAAACTGCACGTCCAAGCTACGCTGAAAACCACATAATAAGTTTCACAGAAGCCAGTGAGAGTTGTTGAATGCGACCTAACTTCGGTTGTTGGTCACGTACAAATCTAGTAGCTCACACTAAGCCTAAGCCTTCATCAAATCAAAACCCAAAGCAGGTATCCGCATAAAATTATCATCCAGAAGAAAAACAATGAGCACCAGCGCAGCAAAAGAATCAAGAAAAGCGGAGTGAACAGAGATCCATGAACCAATGCAGTGGCAAAGAAGGCACAGACGGCGCAGAAAACCAACACTGCACAGAGAGAACCAGGAAAACCACACAACGGAGATAAAAATCGGAACAACTTACAATCGGATAATGGAATTAACAAGTTTGGTAGTAGCGCAGGCATCGACGCCGGAGACGTTATTCAGAGAAATAAAGGAACAACTTAACCAGGATAAGCATATCAGAACTCTCACTACGAAAAATTCCTTTCCAAATATTTAGAGTATCATGATAAATTATATATCGTTTCCGCATAGAACCGCATATTTCCTCTGATAACCTGTAGGGCCGGAGGAACGTAAAATTTACAGTTCCACTATAAAAATTCAGGAACAACATGCTTCCGCTCAGCTTCAATTGTTTATTTCGAATATTCGGTTACACTTAGAACAACATGTCTCATCTGCAACTAACCTTCAAGTTCGGAATTATTGGATTTACATCTGCATAGTAACGAAAAAGTCCAATGCATATCCGCAGTATAAAACCTTAGAAAAATTTGCGCATTAAATTACCGATGGGAAAGTACACTTTGTATCAACCCACCGCCTTGTGTTACTAATCTCTTTACATTACATTGTCTAAGCAAAGCAGATACAGTGAAGGAGACGCAGATAATACATCGTAAGTCAAAGAATACCCAACCATTTTTGTGGGGGCATAAAACCATCGAACCACGTATCAATATCTCAAGGAAGAAGCATGATAAGAGAAGAGACAGCTCGAAGTATAGAGAAACTCGAAGGCTCGTCACTCAAAGTATACCTCGATAAGCAGAGTCATCGAATAAGCATTACACAGCGAAGATCAAAGTACAATCGAAGAGAGTGTCATCTCATAACAAGAGGGAACGAAGGATGAAATAATCAACTTTAGCCTCGATGCGCGCCGACTTACTCGACAACTTCTGACACCCACGATTGAGTATTTTGTCTTATTAGCTGTTTTTTACTTTGTATCTCGCTCTATAAAGGGAGAGCTCGTGTTCAGTTGTAAGGGTTGGACTTTCTGGTAAGACTTGAGGGATTTGAGTGAAACTAGGTTAGTAATTCATGTTTAATCTCCTTTGGTCACTAAGCACATATCCTTGTAGAATTAGCCACAGAGAAAACTTTACATTTAATAAAAGTCATTTTATCTTTACTTATTTCTAATGGTGCAATTATTAGTATCGAGTATGGCATAGTTTATAGTTCGATCCGCTGTTTTATATCGAGATTGACTTCTAAATCCTTTTATTTAAGATCTAATATAATGGTTGTTGGGTATAGAGTCTCTAACCAGATTTTATACCGACACAATTTTACCTCCGCACAACCGCAAAAGTGAAAGACCTCCAAGGAAAAATCAGGACCACCAGTATGCAAGTACGAAAAAAAGATACATATTCTCATTTTGCGATCCAAATGCAAAATCTTTACATTTCTTTTCGCAATATTCACAATTTTACATTACCTATTTGAAAGAAACAGTGCAAGAAAATAACTTTTTCTTTAAAACAATTTTATCCGGAACATAAGGTGCGAAACTATCACGCGGAGCTACGTACAAAAAAAAAAGAAATATGATCGAAACAAAGAAATACTAAAAGTAATGGGAGCCCAACAAAAATCGGGAGTCCTCCGCCACATCATTGCCTCGGAAGGAGACAAATATCGACTCCGACAACTTACGCAAAATTAAATTTCTTCATAATACTGAAAACCGCATGATCCAAAAGCGCATATTCCGAACACAAAAATTAAACCCGCAATATCAAAATAAGCCAATTCCATCTTCATAGTTAAGAAAAGTGTTTACAAAAAAAATCAAAAAAGTAAAACAACAGGGCAGATAGAAATTAAAAGCTAAGTCCTATTTTAACTCTTTGTTACATTCTTTACAGCGCAAGCCAACGGATATGTGCATCATGCAATTCCTCATGAGCGCAAGACCGATCATCATCAGCAATTTCAAAAGCAAGTTCGCAGGGAGCAACGAAATCATCAATAGGTTTTTCACCGTCAGCATAATGGCCGCCGGCATCAGTCAAGGATTCCGCAACAAACAAAAACTTATGCGCATACCGGATATCCACTTCAACCGCATCACGATACTCCGCTTCGAGTTCCGCTATGTTCCCTTTGGATCGCCAGAGATCTTGACGAATGTCGTAGTAAGTACGGGAAAGAGCATTCTTCTTCTTCGGAGCAGGAGAACCACCATAGGAAGAACCAGGAGAGGAAATCGGAGTAAAAGAAATACCCTTCTTCATCTTTGAAGAGTCACGAGCAGCAACACCAGAAGAAGCACCAGCCATTGCAGAAGAAATGAAGACAGAAGACCTTTTTCAAATCAAAGTAAAAAAAGGAAGAAAAAAAGTTTTATGGGAAAGAGATGATAAAATAACTGCTTCATCACCATCAATTTATAACTTCAAGATTTTTAGTGAAAACCTAGTTTCACCCTCGACACACGAAACGACGTGACACATCATCAACAGTAACCGCATTAGCGCCACACAACTGCAAAGAAGAAGAAAAGTTTGCCATTACACCAACGCACTTTAGAATCATCAGCATCAACCGACTAAGGAACGAACCGCCACCAACGCACATCATAGTACAAAAGATCGTCTGCAGAAGCATAAAAAAAGGCATTTCCTCAGCAAATCAATCTTCTCGGGGTTCATAAAATAAAGGGAAGATTGTGGGTGTCATATTTCCTACATCTGCTTTAAGAGCGCAGAGCAACCGCAAGAATACAGAAGGCCGCGCAGCAGCGGAGCCCCAGGCGCAGGAACTGTGTATGTTAGAGCATTTCTCAGCCAAACCTACTAGTGTTGGTATGTCAAGCTAGTTGTCAGTTTTAGATGTCAAAACACAATTCTTGATTTAGTCTACTAAAAGTCTACTTCGGGCTAGGATAGAGGTAGTTGATTTTAAAGTCGATCTCCACCCCTTAAAGACGGAGATTGAAGAATACACGAAAACATCATCGAGGACTTCATCAACAAAGGTTAGTAAATATTGATTTTTCCTTGAACTCTTGTTATTCTTATCTCTATCTATCGAAGTAATGAACTCACTATGTGGAACAATGCTTATGACGGTGAAATTACATCCTTGTATATTAACCCGGGGAAATTTGGTCCATATGATCATATTAAGGACAGTCATTGACCTTTAAGTAGGTCTCCATATTGTATTGAATGGAAATACGTCAACGTTTCGAGAATCACTTAATTCTGTTGTATAATGGAGAAGTTATGAGTGATTTTAACTGAAACTGAAAAGCGTTGCTAAAAGCTGAATTCGGGAAAGAGGTGAGGAAAGATTCTGGAATTTTCTAGAACTTTCTGGAACATCTGTTATGTGTGGCGGTTCGCGAACCGCCCACGAAAAATTACGGTTAGGGTTTTCCTATCGTGTTTTTGTCGTCTATATCCTAGGTACGATGGCCCACTTTCATACGTGAGTCGTGGTTCTTTCTGATTGTAGGGTTTGTTAGGGCATTGTCCGGTCAAACCCACTAGCGTTGGTATGTCAAGCTAGTTGTCAGTTTTAGGTGTCAAAACACAATTCTTGATTTAGCCTACTAGAGTTTAGATTTCGGAATTGGGATATAGACTAAGTAGTAGAGACCTTGAAGACGAAGACTGTGAAGACTGTGAAGACAAAGAAGACATCAATTATTCTTCATCGACAAAAGGTTAGTAGGAGTTATGACTTTTATGGAAATTCTTCTATTATACTTTCTCTATCTTTCGAAATAGTCGACTACTTTGGTAGTGTTATAATAGCGATTGAGATCGTATTCTTGGCAACATGACCTTGTGTCATGACTAGTGTTTGTTCCCGCAAATACTATGGTAATGTATGAGATAGATTCGATACCATTTGTCCATTGCAATGGTTTGCTTGCAAATCACTTGTTGGATATGGGTGAATCTAAAGGAGTACTCTTGAGCAAGAGTCCAGTGGATTACAGCTGAGGACGTCTCACACGTCTAAGTCCTGGTTAAACCCAGAACTTCCAGCGGATCCAAGTTAAACATAATCTGGATGCCGGACGGTTCCCGAACCGTACGCGAAACAGAAACTTGGGAAATCTCCTGAGTTCCAAAGTGCTATTTAATTTCGTGTACCTACACAAACCTCTAAATCGGTGCTTTTGGCTGTTATCCAGATTTGTGAATATTCTTTTAGAATTTCACTCAGGTTAAACTCTGAACTCCTTTATCTCTTAGTTGGACTTGGAATATCACATAATGTCTTTTGTGGTCCATCTAACGATTCTCAATGTGTCAATAAGATAAAGATTATCTCTGGTCTGTTGGATTTCTATCTTGAAGTGTTTGTAAGCTAACAAAACACTTGGCAGATAAATGTTAATGAATTCCAATTGAGATTAATCTCTATTACTTGGTTGGCAAGTTTAGGGTTTCCTTGACTTGTGGGACAAGTAATTGATTGCTTTATTCCAAAGCAACCTATCTTATTGAGTGCTATAAATAGAGGTGTCTACGGACGAATACTGCAAGCATCAAGCATACGTGAAGGTCCTTAGGGAAGTGAACGTAAACTCTTTTCACTTCGGTGAATGCTTGTTGTGGTATAGTCATCCTCTATTAGGTAAGCAGTTCTTCACGGGATTTACCTACGACTATAAAGACTTCTCTTGAGAGTTGGGAAGCACAGGTAGGAGATTGAGACCTTAGCGGTTGAAATTGGATTAACCTGTAACCTTGGTAACCTGATCACGTTCTTGTCTATTCCATAGTCCGTCTCTTCTGCTATACGGCTTTCAAGAGTTGATACGTTACATACAAGGTTTGAAAGGAAGCAACGCACGGCTGCACTCGGTGTTGTAAGACCTAGTTAGCTCCAGTTGTATAAGTTTCTTAAGTGATTCTTTTTACAACTGAGGTAGAGACAAGTTGGGCATAGTTTACTCGGTTTAATTGTCAGCCCCCGCTTGTAAGTAGATTTCCGTATGACCTGGAGCAATCCGAAGGAAGTCACTTTGTGTATGTCAAACTGAAGAGGATAGTTCAAACATACAGTTGATAATTTAGGTTGCAAAGCCGGAATTGTTGACACAAGCCTTTAACAGCGGTTAAAGCAACTCCTAGGCATGTAAAGGACATCAGTTAGGGGAATCAAGTGCGTGACGATCTGTGGGGGATCTAGAGACGTAAGGAGTGCGAAAGTAGCCAGTTCGCTTGGAGGGTTGGAATTTGTCTCTGCTACATCCCAGACCGAAGTCTTATAGTAGGCTAGTCTTTGTAGTCAGTTTGTACTGGGCGGTGTTCAATCTGGACGAGGTCCCGAGGTTTTTCTACAGGTCGTAGTTTCCTCGTTAAAAACAATCTCTTGTGTCTTGTGTGCTTTTACTTTCCGCATTATATCTCTGATTATATAATTAAAGCAAACACAAGAAGTACGTTATTCCTAACCTGACGTTAATTCCCGACCTTGAACAAAGGTTTACAAAGACTTGTCTTTGTAGGAATTGATCACTTGTGATCACAACTCTGGGTACACCAGATCTGGATATTGATTTTTGAGATCGTCCAGATCTGACCATAAGACTCACAAGCCCAAACGAAAAGTTGGTCGTATTTCGGTACCCCTGTTTTTTTAGGGTTTTGCTACAATAATCTTGTTTAAGAGTCCCTCTTGAACTAGGATTGTTATGTTAGCAGAATATCTCTTAATCAAGGGATAAATTTTATCCTTTCACAGTTGTGTTGAAACCAAACTCTTGAAGATTATCCAATTACTTGGTGGATAAATCTTAATTGATTTCAATATATTCACTTAGGTGGAAATCAGATCTTGAAGTAGTTATAATCTATCAAATATCTTTTTAGATAAACTCTACTTGGTTTCTAAATGAGAAGGGTGTCTAGAATATATACGTTGTGTGCAAGTTAAGTAACGGGTGTGTTTACATGGTCACTACCTAACTTGTTGCACAAGGAATCTTAGCTTTATCCTTAAGAAACCATTCACTATAAACAGACATACATGTAGCTTAATTAACAATCCATCCCTGCTCGTGCGTGTGCTACATAAGGTTGTTCTCTGCTATTGTTGTTCTTCTCTAACAAGGTGAGAATTACAAAGACTTTACTAGGGGATTATAAAACACAAGTTTAACTCTCTTCTTCTTCTAGATAGTTCTGAACTTGTATCCACGTAAACATATAATCCTTGTCTATACTACGGTCCTTCTCTTCTGCAATACGGCCATTCAAGGATTATAGGTTGTAAACCCTAGATTTATAGATACAATCTATATTTTGCATCAGCTTTGGTTGATTGGCATATAGGTTAGAAAATAGAAATTTTGCAAGATATCGATAGGTTCTCTAGTTGTTCTAGTAAGAATACAATTGGGTCACGGTAACGTGTAAATCCTGATTGTGTGCTTTTGATACATGACCTTGTGGACGGTTCCTCAAAGCACAAAACAAGTTTTCCAAAACCTTGATTATATCTAAAGGGAAAATTGTTCTTTATCGTATTCCCTGTCGAAAGACGGTTTGAGTACAAAAAGCCTTTAACAACGGTTAAAGCAACTCCTAGGCCTGTAACGGATGTCAGTTAGGAGAATCAAGTGCGTAGAGTCTTGCGGGATCCAAGAGACTTAAGGAGTGTGACAATAGCTGATTCGCTTGGAGGGTGGAATTGGTCTCTTCTACATTCCAGACCGAAGTCTGATAGCAGGCTAGTGTTTGTAGACAGTTAGTACTGTGCGGCGTTCAAACTGGACTAGGTCCCGGGATTTTTCTGATGGATTGTAGTTTCCTCGTTAACAAAACTTATGGTGTCTTGTGTGCTTTCCCTTCCGCATTATATCTCTGATTATATAATTAAGCAACACAAGTTACGTTATTAAACCTGCAGTTAATTCCAAATCTTTATTAAAGATTTACAGACACTTGTCTTTATAGGAATTGATCACTTGTGATCCAACTTAGGTTTCACAGATTTGAATATTTATTTTTGAGATCGTCCATATCTTACCATAGACTCAAGAACCAAACGAAAAAGTTGGTAGTATTTCGGTACCGCTGCTATTTCAATGTAAGCGTAGGACAGTTAGTCCTACGCATCCTCCGCTCCGCAGTACCCGCCTTAGTTGTATGTAAACATGTATAGCCTAGAAGTACTGGATCACTGGGGTCTGTCCTCAGTGTTCTCTATAAATAGGGATCATTTTCCCTTAAGGAAAGGATCTGGGAGGTTAGATTAGATTGGGATCAGGTTGATTCCACTCCAGCTGTGTCATGAGGCTGGACTATCGGTGGTGTTCTTTCATAGCGCATAGACCCCCTTTAGAGAAGAAGTGTCTTTTGATACGGTTTTAATGCACATGAGTAGAAATAGCTCGGGGTAGTTGAGCCTAGTAAATTTCTAGCAGCTACAATGGATTGATGTGATACATGATCAGGTTATAAAAAAAAACACTAAAGCATTTCACACCCTTTTAGCAACAAATTGCATTCTAATATTGTGATTAGCGTTTCCTTTTCAAATTGAAATTGTTGAAGAGGGGTTGAAAGGGGGAAAAAAGTTTATATTATTTAAGTAAGAAATATGAGAAATTTATAAGAAAAATCGGTGATAAACTTTTGAAGGTGACTAGGGATCATGAGGTAAAGATGAAAATTGATGGTGTAACATACATTGTTTTAGGGGGAGTGTTGGTGATGATCACTATGGCCAGCGTGCTACACCTTTAGCGCTTGCAGAATAATATCATGAAGAGAGCATCGGGTGATGCTAAACCCCCTAGAATGAAGAAGATGCAAAAACTTATAACTAATGATGGCATGTCACATACTAAATATGGAGAAGATAATGGAAGAAGGATATTGTATCTAATCTCGCATATACAATAAAAGTAAGATTATCAAAATAAACCTTGATTGAATTGGTTTTATCTAAAGCATTGTTACCTTACAATGGTCATGGTAGTTCAGTTTGACGATAATGCTATGATCGAGCAATATGCAAAGTGATATAATTTAATAATTTACCTTATTTAACAATTTTTGTTGTGTTCAAATGTTCTGGATAGTCAAATTTATCGTTTGTTGTATGTTTTTTCTCGTTTTTACTCATTGAATTTCTTTTATTTTTATTCTTAAATTGTTTTATTAATTGTTTTTCGTTTTTTGTTTACTCTTAAAAGTTGTTGCTACTTGGAGATTACAATCTTTTGAGGTTGTCTTGTGATTCGGGTTATCAATTATCTGAACCACATTGAGTGGCTAAGTTTATCACAGTAATTCTTCATCAATCTTTAAAATCAATTTTTTATCTTTTATTAACAAGCTTAAAACTATGTAAAGCTTTACAAGGAGAAAAAAGCTTTTCACTTGTGAGGGACCTAATACCTGATGAGTAATTCTTGAAAATGCGTCAAATATCAAAAGTGAGTTTTAAATGGTAAAGATTATGTCCGGTAAATACAATTCAAGTATTTTTTTTTTTCAACTAAGGGTGGTAGAACTGAAGTTTGCCACAACACCCTTGGATGTTAAGTATTTTTTCCACTACTCGATTAGTGGGTTCAAAACAGAAGCGTATGGTACTTATTTGGGATGCCCACAAAATCTCTGTTATAATTCGTATTAATATTGAAAAAGAAGGGGTACCGAAATACAACCAACTTATCGTTTGGGCTCGTGAGTCTTATGGTAAGATATGGACGATCTCAAAAATCAATATCCAAATCTGATAACCGGAGTAGGACCACAAGTGATCAGTCCAACTGAAGAAAAGTCTTGGCAAATCCCCTGGATGGATTATGGACCAACTCGACGGTTATTAATAATGTACTTCTTGTGTTTGCTTTAATTATATAATCAGAGAATATAATGCGGAAAGTAAAGCACACAAGACACCAGTGATTTTTTTAACGAGGAATCTACGACCTGTAGAAAACCTCGGGACGTCGTCCAGATTGAACACCACACGGTACAAACTGCCTACAAACACTAGCCTACTATAAGACTTCGGTCTGGGATGTGGCAAAGACCAACTCAAGCCCTACAAGCGAATTGGCTACTGTCGCACTCCTTACGTATCTAGATCCCCCACAGATCGTCACGCACTTGATTCCCCTAGCTGACATCCTTTACAGGCCTAGAAGTTGCTTTAACCGTTGTTAAAGGCTTATGTCAATAATATCGGCTTTGCAACCTTAATTACTGACTGTATGTTTCGAAATGTCCTCTTCAGTTTAACATACGTAAAGTGACTTCCTTCGGATTTCTCCAGGTCATACGGAAATCTACTTACAAGCGGGGGCTGACAAGTAAACCGAGTAAACTATGCCAAACTTGTCTCTACCTCAATTGTAAAAATAATCACTTAAGAAACTTATACAACTGGAGCTAACTAGGTCTTACAACACCGAGTGCAGCCGAGCGTTGCTTCCTTTCAACCTTGTATGTAACGACTTTTTTAGCGGACAGTGAACTACCGAGCACGATGAAGGAAGGAAACAGAGCATGATCCTACCCAAGCAAGTCCGCAACCCCGTGAACGAAGGGAGCCGACATTGCCTCTACAGAAGGATCGCTGAAACAAGCCCAGAGACACAAAATGCGTGGGGACTTAGGATGCAGATCTGCAACCACAACCGCGAGGAGTACGAGGACTGAAGCCTATACAGGATTCCCAGACTCATCATCTTCGACAAAGTACTAGAGCTACTAGACGCCTGAATAAGGAAGGAGCAACCGGATTACCCCGACCCGATGAGTCTCAACAACTAGAGAGAACACTCTGCCTCCTCGTCTTCGAAAGGCCAACGCACATGTGTCTGCACGAGGGAAGGCGAACTCAACAAGAGGCGCTGATAAGATATCAGGAAACATAGCTGGGGACTTCTCGCCGCCGCCCTTCGCTCCACCAAGTACCGATAGCAATGCCGACCACCACGACCCAAAGGGAAACGTGAAGTACAACAGATGCTCCTTTGTCTCTGCCAAAGCGCTTCATCATCATAAGAAGAGCCTACTCAACCAGAGATGTCCATACAGCATGAAACTACCCGCTACAGATCTCTCGAAGGAAGGGAGACTCCAGGGAAGAACTCTTATCAACACTATCGCCCACAACCTCAGCGTTAGAGCTACCAACCAAGTACGGTAAACCATATTGCGGAGAAATCATCTTATTTTGGGTCTCCATGGAGCAAACCTACTCTGGAGACGAACAAAGACGTGCTCACGACTACGTACCAGATTCGCTGTACGACAACCTTCACGAAAACGGGCAACGCGGAAGATCCGTAAGAGATATGAAGGTGAATTTTGGACAACATCTTCCGTCAGGTATATTATGTCACACGTAAAATTTTCGTGGCGATCCAATCCGTGGATCGAGAGATATGGCGCCAACATTGCAGCGCACCGAAGAAGTAGACAGAACTTACACACGAAATCAAAACAGTTACTGCGGAGAGCTCGTGAGGAGTCCTTGGGTAAAATTTATACACTAACTCCGTTTTAATGTCTACAACTTTGTGGTAAAATTTCATACAATAACTCCATGTGGTTTGAGAAATATGGCGTAAACATTGGAGAGAAGAAAAGCTGTCAGAATTTCCTGCGCCAGCAACTTCCGTCGCGAAGAAACCACTGATTTGAGAAATCCACAAGGGATCTTGGAGAGATTTTCAGACACAATCTTTATATGTATGTCTCCCAACACATACTAAAATTTCGTACCAATCCACCGAGGGGATTTGGAGATACGACACAAACCCTACAGCACACGCGAGACAGCAATCAAGAATCGTGTACAAGACCACGCCGAGTACTGCGGAAAATCTACGAGGCGCCTCAAAAAGATTTTTAGACACAACACTCCCCTGGATGTCTACTACCACATGTAAAAATTTCATGGTGATACAACCAGTGAGTCAAGATATATGGCGCAAAAACCAAGAGACGTGCAAGACGCAGTTTACAACGAATAGACTATGGTGCAAAGCTCGTAGCACCGACATCCACGACGCCACATATCATGGAGACACACCCCAGGGCGCCACATATCATGGATCCACACCTCATGGCGCCACATCTCATGGAGAGACACCTCATAAGCGACGATATCCTCCTGGGACTTCAATACGCATTAAAGACAACGAGCAATGGACGCACCCTGCTGGAAAGTACACCACCCAAGCTTGCACCGAAGGCACTGCTCAGGAAATTGGCTAATTGCATAACCATTATCCAGGTGGAGATGATCAAGGAGAAACAAGGACTTGATCTTGACAAGAAGGAGGAAAGACTCTCTGCTAAAACGGGTAAAACCTCTCCCTTCTTTTCATTTTCTTGGCTAAGACCTAGCCTACGTATGTATTCACATGCATGACACTGGGGACCTTACTAAGCGTAGTGTCCCCTTCTCTAGAAAAGCCACGGCACCACAAGATCTTGCGGAGCCACAAAGGTCGTGGCCCATGAAACCTATGGTGCCACGAATAACTTAATGAACGAATAACACCAGCGACAACACGAAAGTGTAATCTCGCATCCATATGGGTTTAGAAACCCTAATGGCTCCTTAGTCAAGTAGAGTCGGGAATCGACCAGAGAATAGGCCTGCGAGGCCTGTAGGGGCTACACCTGGAATGCCATGAACCTCGGGAACGCCATTGTCCCGTTAACGCCATTGTCCCGTTAACGAAAACCCTATTTTAGCGACACATGCGCACTTACATGCGGATTTACTTTTAATCCATACCATGAGACCCTGTGTTAGTATTAGATGGAAGACCCCAGATCATTGTCATCACCATCTGAGTGCTTAGCATGAAACATTTCTGTTCCACACTAACCAGGGGACTTTCTGTAGATGGTGAAAAATGAGAGAGGGACAAGATTATCAAAACACTCTCGAAACCATGCCTTATTGAAGGCAATCGCCTATTCAGGCTCATCTCTATAGCTCGGAGTGCAACCCATTCCATGAGCCAAATAAACTCTCTGTGAGCTCTCTCTTATAACTCCGGTGGAGAGGGTAATATCATAGCGCAGTACTAACGATCTCACCAACATATTAAACCCATCGATCAGCTCAGAGCCAGACCTCGCTTGATGGTACACGGTGAAAGATCAACAGAGACGTATCCTCATGGATTTCCTCTTTAAATACGACTCAACACACGAGTCTTCGTGCAAACCTCGGAATATCGAAGCTCCAGGCCGGTCCGGAGCTCTCTGAGAAGCATACACCAGCCTAAACAGGCCTAAGCGGACCTAATCCCAAATTCAGGATAGTCTAGCATACCATGGATAAACATGCCATGACCTCAAGTGTGTTGTAGCATAAGCGCTCACACCACGACTAAGGCACAGGCTGCCCAAAGTCGAGCTTGGCCAGATGCCAAAGCCATAAACGCCACATAGCATGGCACCACAAACCATGGATTCGCAAGAAATCAGCCTTGGCCAAGAGGCCAAGGCGCCACAAATTTACTTGACCTTGGCCAAAGGCCAAGGCCATAACGAAAATAGTCGCAAAGCAGGCTAGGCCTTGGCCACAAGCCAAGGCCGTGGCGCCATACTCCATGGCGCCACAATAAACAAGCATTGGCCCAAGGCCGAAAATCGTGGCGCC
>JAJJMA010017088.1:0-11489 GCA_023529015.1 Papaver nudicaule | reverse complement strand
TTTATCCCAAGTAGAGTAGGAAACTTATGGTGGGTAGCTGCTATGTGTCTCGATAATAAAGTAGCACAATGGGGGAGTGCCGGTCAAAGCTGGAGCTTAGACATGGTACTGTTCTCCTATCGCGGCCTGGAGTTCAACTTTTTCTTTTCTCGCTAGCCCCTCCTCAAGGCTGTGTTTGATTTTTGGAGGAGGTCCCTCGGCTGCGTAACTCGCTTGCCATTCCCGTGAATGTGAAAGCTAATTAGCTGCCTCGGGGTTCCATCTTCCTCTATAGGTAGATGTTAATCCCATTTATCGTCCCCTCTGCGCCCGAGGACGTTTACTCCTCGTGGCCGTTTGGTAGTGGGTACGAGTGTATCGTCGGCTTATGTAGCCTTGATTCAAAGTGCCCACCGCTAACGGGGTGTCTTGTGGGTAGAAGACCGTGCCATATAACTCGTAGGGCCCTTACGATTTATATGGTCACTAGCTCTGTGCCTGCCATTCGAGGACTTTTTTATTTGTTTGGCTTTTTATGCCTTTGGCGTTACAGCCTGTTTGACGTTTTATGTCTTTGGCGTTACAGCCTGTTTGGCTTTTTATGCCTTTGGCGTTACAGCCTGTTTGTTTTTGGCTTTTTCTGCCTTTGGCGTTACAGCCTGTTCTCTTTTTATGGCGTTAGAGCCTTAGAAGATGTGCCTAAGCAAATAGGACTTTGTTGCGGTCGGAGCTTGCTTATCCAAGGTTGATGTAATTGCTGCTTCGAGCTATCGACGCATGTTGACTATCCCTAGAATACTGAATATTTGCTAACATTTGTTTTGCTGATGAGATGCGAGTTGTGTTATTATACTTTGAGGCTACTGCTCCATCGAAGTTGAGTTCGCTTCCCAATCGAATCAGTCTTGCCACTTTGTTACTAAGGAGACGCTACTTCAGCGAGATGGACTGGTAATCAGGATAGAGGGTGGGTTGGCGAAACTGTTGGGTTATCAGTCGAACTGGTACTCCGAAGCTACTGATGCTGAGTCGTCGAAGTTTCCTCAAGTGTTCACTTTGGCTATGTACTTAGCTAGTTGTCTCCGAGATAAACATCGGAGTTGAGTATCGAAGGTGAGTACACATAGTCCTCGAAGTTGCATCCGAGATGGCTTCCGAGATGAGATTGAGATGGCTTCGCAGTTGATGTCTTCGATGGGTTTCTTCGAGGATGATGTTGCCGAAGTGAGGCATCGAAGTGGAGTTTTGTCCGAGATAGCTGATGTTTAAAGCATCAAAGTTTTTGCTTCCGAGATGGCGGTGGTTGATTATTGCTCCGAAGCAGGATTGTTGGTGTCTTTGGGTCAAAGTGGAATTTGTTTGATGGTAGCTGCGAGCTGTAGTAGCTCCAAGAAAAAGGTTGGTTGATGCTCCGAGAAGAAAGTTGTTCAATGGTTGAAGTGTTTGTTCCCTTATGCGAAATTCTAATTGAGTGGATCTTCCTTGATACATATTGACTATCGAAGGTGAGAATCATAATGATTGAAGTTGCTTCGTGGAGGATAAGCTGTGTAGCTACCGATGAGTGAATGGATTTGATCGAAGGCGTAGCCGAAGCCATCAAGACTTGAGTTGTTGATGCTGGCGTGTTTTTCGAAGTTTTCTTCGCTGCCATAACTGAATTCTGATCAACTTATTTAGGCATCATGGCCTGTTAGGTTTCATGGCGTTAAAGCCTTAGGAGATGTGCCTAAGCAAATAGGACTTTGCCTCATCGAGGATGATTTGGAGGTTGTACCAAGCTGTTTGCGATAAGCATAGTTCGTGTATAACATAATAGTGTGTGAAACAGAATATTGCATAAAGCTAAGGAGATTCAAATGTGACGTGATGTGACAAGTATACTTTATACGTAATGTGATATGTTGTATCAAGAGGAAGCTTAGTAATTCTAAGGCATTAAAAAATGCTAATTGGTGACTCAAAAATTCTTAACTTTATTATTGTTGCATATTGCTCGATGTTGTATAAACATACTCGATGCCCCCACTCCTTTGAGGTAGAAAGAGATGGTTCGATCTTCAAATGTAATTATTCGATGCCCCCTCCCTTCAAGGTGGAAGGAGGTGGTTTGATCTCATTTATTTTGGTATGTCCCTTAAAACTTTATAATTGTATTATTTGTCTTACTTCGAAGCTAATAATCTCTTTTCTATATTCACGCCCCTCGAGGTGGGAGGAAGCGATTTGATCGATTTACTAATATAATTAGAACACCTATTTTAGGATATATACTTAGTTTGAAACTTCGATAAGTAGGACTTCGATATTGATGCCCCTCGAGGTGGGAGGAGGCGAATCAATCGACTTTTTAAAGAATCTAGCATGTTGCGAGGAAGAAATCTATGACTTCATACATTATTTGCTAAGTGATTTATATATATATAATGGCGTCATGGCCTATCGTACGACTTGCATGAACGTTATTCTAAGCATGCGAGGTGCATGATCATTCAAAAACTTTTTAAAGTAGCAAGAGTAGTGTTTAGAAATTCTCCCCAAAGAAGGTTGTTGAAGCTACTAATGCGGGTTTGTGTCCGAAGTTGTTCTTTGCTGCCATGTCCGAGTTGATTATTTGTGGAGTAAACTTCCTCTTTGTTGCTGCTTCGCTAGGAGTCCGTGTCCATCGAGTCATTATTTTTCCTTTTGAACTTTCTCCATTTGGTTCTAGAGTGTGCTTTTGCTCCTTGGGCGAGCTTGCTTTGGTGTTTGCTTTGTTTCCACACTTTGTGCCACTTTATTTTAGTGCCTTACTCTTTAATCGGATTCCTCCAATATTTTATTATTTGTACCTGAAACTTTGAGAGCCAAGTTAAATAACAGCTGCAAAAGTATAATTGAATGGACTATTGTGCCGAATGTTGCCTAACATTATTTAAAGAATTCGAAAATGTAGTGACCTCGAATATTGTTTTATAAAGTAACTTAGTGAACCAGGATGAAATAATTATTTGGACTATAAGTAATATCAGGTGCTATGTAGCTAATCGTTTTTCAATTTACGTAGCCAAATAAAACAAGTTTTATTCTAAACTTTCTATCATGCAATTTAGTGTGACTTGACTAGTACAACTCAAATCAAGTGATGGCGAACCATCCATGCATTTATTTGTAGCAGAGTTTGAATTAGAATCAAGTATCATTGTAAACTACGCTTTCAAGACGAAGGAAAAGTTTTTTTTTTTTTTTTTTTAGAAAAATGCAGTGCGGCAAGAAGATTTCAATTCAAAGCATAGTTGAAATGCCTCGGAATGGGAAGAATGTAGAGTTTAAGAATTATCCCTTTTTATGTGTAGCTTATAAGCTATGGCTTGATCGTAGGTGGAGATCGAAGATGGATTGAAGCTGCCGGCAAGCTGCCATCTAAAGTTGGTGGTTGGTGATTGGAGTTGTACCAAAGTTGAGTTTCATTTTCCGAGTTGTATCGGAGGGAATATCCCAAAGTAAGTCATCCGAGATACGATCGAGCTAGCTGTTGGTGTATGTTTTTGGACCATCCAACTGCCGTGCCGAGAAGATTGCTTCGATGGATGGACGGAAGGTGGTAGGCGGCCGAAGTTATTGATGCTTCCATGTGTAGTTTTAGGATTTAAAATTGCTATTGTGATGAGACTGCCCAAATTGAATTGAAACTTCGGTATGCCCAAATTGAATTGAAACTTCGGTATGCCCAAATTGAATTGGAACTTCGGTATGCCCAAAATTGAATTGAAACTTCGGTATGCCCAAAATTGAATTGGTATGCCCTAATTATGTTTGACGGAGGCACCGAAGTTTCTTTAAGGGTTTGTTTTTTATTCTTTACTAAATGACCTCGAGGTTGGTACTTCTTCTTCTTCCTACACGAGTATTTCGAAATTGTAAGCTTGCTCTTGGGTCTGAATTCATCTTCATGTAGTTCAAGATGGACTGACCATCTCTGGGGCTTATGAAAACTGCTGGAAATGAACTTTCTAAGAGGAAGTCTACAAGAGAACTGTTCGATATGAAGATACCCCCAGCAACCTTACCGTTGTTAACTACATCGACCTGTCCACCAACTGAATCATCTGTGTCCACACAAATAACGATTTTGAATCCGACTTCCTTGAAGTCCTTTGTACTGCTGCATGTGTTCATGAACACTAAGGGTACTTTGCTCAGAGATGAATTTGATGAGTAAATAGATGAACCAGACATCGGATTATCATTGAATTCGTCATCGGACTGCAATAAAATTGCCATCGAGCTTAGCCATCGAGGTTGAGTAGGAATGTTCATCGAAGGTGGATTAGCCATCGATGTTGCCTTCGGAGTTGGATGAGCCATCGAGGTTGGAGTTGGATTAGCCATCGATTTTAAGCCGGGCATTAAGGTTAGTAACGAAGCTGGTATCGAAGTTGAATAGGAATGTCTGTCGACGTCATCGAGCTTGCCTTCGGAGTTGAATCAGTCTCCAAGGTTGTGTTTCTGTCCTCGAGTTTGAGACGTCGAAGTTGGTTATTGGTTGTCCGAAGTTTACTGTTGTAATATTGTTGGTATGAACTCCTTTCTGGCTGAATCTCATCTTCCATTATCGAGATGTGCTGCTGTGTTTCCGATTTGAACCATCGAATGATTTTTGAAGATTTCCGAAGCCTTTTCCGAGATGAACTGGTGATGAGATGGCCACTGACTCTTATAGTGAGATTTTTTTTTTTTTTGATAATCCATTCGCAATTCATAAATGAGTCGCGCAATTTTAGTGATTCAGTACTGTAATAGACAAGTATCAAAAAAAAAAAAAAAAAAATTACAGTAGCCAAGCAGGGTATTCAACATAGAAGACGAATCTCAGATCTATTTTTCCAAAAGGCTTGAATGGGTTTGAAGAACACCCTTTCTGAATTTTAAATCTGTGGTCTAAATCATTTTAAAATCATTTTGACGGAAGGAAACTTGCTTAAGATCAAGCCCTGGTTCCATGAAATCTTTCTCAAAAATTCTATTTTAAAGCTTTCATATCTAACTATTCATAACCAAATCAGAGAGATAAGATAGAGAAATATAAGATATAGATTTTTTGATGCTGGTTGTCGACGATTCTCCAGCCTTCAACTTTTGCTGAAGGTATTTGAGATCTGAAGGTGTGTATCTTGTTTTCGACCAAACTTCAGCAGGATTGTTGCCTGAAAGTTGCTCCTGTGTGACGGAAATATCCTTAAATACTTAAAATAAACTAATCTGCTCTTGTACACGCCAGATCTACTACTGAAACTGTTGGATTTGAAGCTGGTTGATCTTCATTTTTGGACCTCCAAAGAAAAAAATATGCTAAAAATTTGAAAACCCAAAAAATCACAGGCAAACCCTAAGTTGTTTTAATCATCCCTGTTTCTAGCGCCAAACTGTACGAGTAGAAAATCTGCATAGGTACTCAAGGTGCCATATCCATCAGATCTACTCGTACATACAGTATTTAAGTTGAGATTCAATGGTGCAAAGACCATAAGAACGATGCCGAGGGTACTATGAACAATAATCAAAGACCGAACTTAGTACAGTAAGACCAAATATAAGAAGTTTGTATGTATTTAGATGCTGAAATTACATGAACCTCCATTAAAGAGGAGTTCTAGATCTAGTTTTTGGGGAAGATGATGAGTAGAGGTGTACGAGTAGAAAATCTGCATAGGCACTCGAGGTACCACATCCATCAGATCTACTCGCACATACAGTTTTTAGTTGTGTTTACAGTCCGAAGACAGGTAGAATAGCATCGAGGATGCCATGAACAGTAATTTGAAGTTAAGTAAAGCAATAGAATAAGGTAAAGAAGACTTTCTATGTATTTCTACTGCTGAGATTACATGAATTAAACCCTAAGGAACCAGAGGAGATTACAAACCTAATCTCTCTCTTGCTACTTAGGCTCCACCAAACAAGAATCCAACCCCTAAAATGTTTTCCAAGCTCGCCTTATATAGGCCGAGCTTGGGTGGTTTACAGCTAATAACGACAATGGACTCAATCGTGGCGGTGTCAGTTTCTGTCGAGTAAGGCGGTTTACGCTCCGAGGCTAAGTCCTGGGCTTTGGTCCTTCGTCGTAGTCCGAATCCTTTCTACCCCGAGTCTTTCCTTCGCTCATATATAACTTCTCTTCCTTTATTAGTCCGAATCATCACTGCTTGATCCTTTCGTTGTGGTTTTACTTCCTGGATGCGAGACACGTGGTCCGAGGGGTTTTTACCCCCTACAAGAGGAGAAGGAGGAAGAGAGAGAAAGTAAAAGAAGATCCCCTCTCTCCTAGGAGATATTTCCTTTATATAGAGGAAATTTACAGGATAATTACACAAGTGTCCTTATCTTGGCTACCAAGTAAAGTAGGTCTTCGACGCGCCTCGTCTTCAAGTGACTTCGGCTCCCGTATGTCGGTTTATCACTTCGGCAGACTTCTTCTTCGGGCTTGATATATTCTTCGAGGCGAGCTTGGGTAACTACTTCGGAGGGATTGGTGGACCGAGGCGGTATCTCCGAACGGTGGTCCATGGTTCGTAGTCTTAATCCTCGGTCCTCTTTGCGTTCATAAGGCGTTGTCTTACTCTTCTTCTAGGATGGTGACACGTGGCTCATCCGAATTATGCCCCTACAGTTTGCTCCTTTGCTAATGGATGTTTCGAAGATTAATCCGTTAGCAAATTCTTCTTGTCATAATTGATGGTACGAGACACGTGGATTTGCGAGAATTCTGGAGTGTGCTGACCTGATCCGAAGGAGAGGTCTCGAGGTAAGCTGTTGCTGCCGTGGTAAGTATTGTACGAGCTAAAATTTCTCCGAATCTGATGTACATTGCTTCTGTCGTTGCGAGATTATTCCTTTCGAGATTTGCTGATTGTAGTGAGTTAGACTGCTCCGAGAATGTTTCGTCGAGAATGTTAAGAAGACTGCTTCGGATTGAATTGATTCTTTTCTCGTAGGAGATAGGTGCCATGGATTGACTTTAATGCTTGCACAACTGGACTTCACCGATGAGGTATGGTTATTTCAAGAATACTTTGAATTTTGAGATGACCTTCGTTGGTGTATTTCGGTGTAGACGGATGATTTCTTCATATTGCAACTGTCTTGAAAGGTGATAGCCGAGATGTTTGTCGAGATGTTTCTTTTGTTGTGATATTTTCTTCCTTCGGACTATATTTCAAGCGAGGGGAGTTCTTGGCTTTTCATTGTAGTCGAAGGAACTGAGCGGAAGAGTACAAAATGTTTTTCGAGTATGCATACTTGCTCCTACTCTTATGTGAAGTTCTTAGACGGCTTCTTGAATTGTTTGGTGTCGTTGTTGTTGCTTGATTGTTGCTGAAGAAATGAGCTTTGAAAAATTTTCATGCGGGATTCCCTTGTATAGTTGCCCCCCTTTTGCTTTTGAAAGTGAAGGAATTGAACTTTTGGAAGCAAAAGGGGTTGTTCCTTCCGGAGTTTACCTTCCACAAAGCGAATTTGTTGTACGAGGAGATTGGCATCCGATGACTTTGCCCCTGCATTCTTTGTTTTGCTCCGGCTACTACTTCTGCGTATTGACTTTTGTGATTCTTCGTTGTGAAACGAAGGATGCCATGCTCCTTTGGTGGACGAAGATTGCTATCACTTTGCTTTGCTCCTTGGGTTATTTGATGTTGCTTTCTATGAGCGGGTCTTCTAGCGAAGTTCTTGTATGCACAACCATCCTCAAGCGTTTTTGAGAGCGAAGTCGATTTTGAAATCGTTTTACTAGATTTGATCGGAGAACCCTTGATGCATGCTCCTGCTTGATGCCTTAATGAATACTTCAAAGTAATATCTTTGTGGTTTGTTTGTGCCCCTGTTTTGCATCTTGTTGTGTTTCGAATCATTTGTACTTCGAGCCATCCTGCAAAATATTTTCGATTCACCCTGTAACGAAGTTAAGAGTATTGTCAATTCATTCTTTGATAAAGTATATTCATTTCTTTTTCATGAGCGAGTCATGCTTTTCTTCGATGTTTAGTGATCAGGCATGTACTTATCTTCGATGTATTTCTTGCCTGGTAACTCGTGATTAGGCACGAAGTTTACCTTGCAAACTATAGGCTCCTATGGTTACTTAGAGTGCAACTTCGGGGCTTACTTCGATGTGGGAGGCAGTAACCAAGCTAGTGGGGGCGTACGGATCACCCTTCCCAAAGGCTTTGAGCTACTCGCGCTGGTTTCAAGCAAAACACTGGCTATCGAGACCATAGGTACCCGTCCTGCCTCAGTACGTTAGGTGGGTATCGAAGATACTAAGTACCCGTTTATCCCAAGTAGAGTAGGAAACTTATGGTGGGTAGCTGCTATGTGTCTCGATAATAAAGTAGCACAATGGGGGAGTGCCGGTCAAAGCTGGAGCTTAGACATGGTACTGTTCTCCTATCGCGGCCTGGAGTTCAACTTTTTCTTTTCTCGCTAGCCCCTCCTCAAGGCTGTGTTTGATTTTTGGAGGAGGTCCCTCGGCTGCGTAACTCGCTTGCCATTCCCGTGAATGTGAAAGCTAATTAGCTGCCTCGGGGTTCCATCTTCCTCTATAGGTAGATGTTAATCCCATTTATCGTCCCCTCTGCGCCCGAGGACGTTTACTCCTCGTGGCCGTTTGGTAGTGGGTACGAGTGTATCGTCGGCTTATGTAGCCTTGATTCAAAGTGCCCACCGCTAACGGGGTGTCTTGTGGGTAGAAGACCGTGCCATATAACTCGTAGGGCCCTTACGATTTATATGGTCACTAGCTCTGTGCCTGCCATTCGAGGACTTTTTTATTTGTTTGGCTTTTTATGCCTTTGGCGTTACAGCCTGTTTGACGTTTTATGTCTTTGGCGTTACAGCCTGTTTGGCTTTTTATGCCTTTGGCGTTACAGCCTGTTTGTTTTTGGCTTTTTCTGCCTTTGGCGTTACAGCCTGTTCTCTTTTTATGGCGTTAGAGCCTTAGAAGATGTGCCTAAGCAAATAGGACTTTGTTGCGGTCGGAGCTTGCTTATCCAAGGTTGATGTAATTGCTGCTTCGAGCTATCGACGCATGTTGACTATCCCTAGAATACTGAATATTTGCTAACATTTGTTTTGCTGATGAGATGCGAGTTGTGTTATTATACTTTGAGGCTACTGCTCCATCGAAGTTGAGTTCGCTTCCCAATCGAATCAGTCTTGCCACTTTGTTACTAAGGAGACGCTACTTCAGCGAGATGGACTGGTAATCAGGATAGAGGGTGGGTTGGCGAAACTGTTGGGTTATCAGTCGAACTGGTACTCCGAAGCTACTGATGCTGAGTCGTCGAAGTTTCCTCAAGTGTTCACTTTGGCTATGTACTTAGCTAGTTGTCTCCGAGATAAACATCGGAGTTGAGTATCGAAGGTGAGTACACATAGTCCTCGAAGTTGCATCCGAGATGGCTTCCGAGATGAGATTGAGATGGCTTCGCAGTTGATGTCTTCGATGGGTTTCTTCGAGGATGATGTTGCCGAAGTGAGGCATCGAAGTGGAGTTTTGTCCGAGATAGCTGATGTTTAAAGCATCAAAGTTTTTGCTTCCGAGATGGCGGTGGTTGATTATTGCTCCGAAGCAGGATTGTTGGTGTCTTTGGGTCAAAGTGGAATTTGTTTGATGGTAGCTGCGAGCTGTAGTAGCTCCAAGAAAAAGGTTGGTTGATGCTCCGAGAAGAAAGTTGTTCAATGGTTGAAGTGTTTGTTCCCTTATGCGAAATTCTAATTGAGTGGATCTTCCTTGATACATATTGACTATCGAAGGTGAGAATCATAATGATTGAAGTTGCTTCGTGGAGGATAAGCTGTGTAGCTACCGATGAGTGAATGGATTTGATCGAAGGCGTAGCCGAAGCCATCAAGACTTGAGTTGTTGATGCTGGCGTGTTTTTCGAAGTTTTCTTCGCTGCCATAACTGAATTCTGATCAACTTATTTAGGCATCATGGCCTGTTAGGTTTCATGGCGTTAAAGCCTTAGGAGATGTGCCTAAGCAAATAGGACTTTGCCTCATCGAGGATGATTTGGAGGTTGTACCAAGCTGTTTGCGATAAGCATAGTTCGTGTATAACATAATAGTGTGTGAAACAGAATATTGCATAAAGCTAAGGAGATTCAAATGTGACGTGATGTGACAAGTATACTTTATACGTAATGTGATATGTTGTATCAAGAGGAAGCTTAGTAATTCTAAGGCATTAAAAAATGCTAATTGGTGACTCAAAAATTCTTAACTTTATTATTGTTGCATATTGCTCGATGTTGTATAAACATACTCGATGCCCCCACTCCTTTGAGGTAGAAAGAGATGGTTCGATCTTCAAATGTAATTATTCGATGCCCCCTCCCTTCAAGGTGGAAGGAGGTGGTTTGATCTCATTTATTTTGGTATGTCCCTTAAAACTTTATAATTGTATTATTTGTCTTACTTCGAAGCTAATAATCTCTTTTCTATATTCACGCCCCTCGAGGTGGGAGGAAGCGATTTGATCGATTTACTAATATAATTAGAACACCTATTTTAGGATATATACTTAGTTTGAAACTTCGATAAGTAGGACTTCGATATTGATGCCCCTCGAGGTGGGAGGAGGCGAATCAATCGACTTTTTAAAGAATCTAGCATGTTGCGAGGAAGAAATCTATGACTTCATACATTATTTGCTAAGTGATTTATATATATATAATGGCGTCATGGCCTATCGTACGACTTGCATGAACGTTATTCTAAGCATGCGAGGTGCATGATCATTCAAAAACTTTTTAAAGTAGCAAGAGTAGTGTTTAGAAATTCTCCCCAAAGAAGGTTGTTGAAGCTACTAATGCGGGTTTGTGTCCGAAGTTGTTCTTTGCTGCCATGTCCGAGTTGATTATTTGTGGAGTAAACTTCCTCTTTGTTGCTGCTTCGCTAGGAGTCCGTGTCCATCGAGTCATTATTTTTCCTTTTGAACTTTCTCCATTTGGTTCTAGAGTGTGCTTTTGCTCCTTGGGCGAGCTTGCTTTGGTGTTTGCTTTGTTTCCACACTTTGTGCCACTTTATTTTAGTGCCTTACTCTTTAATCGGATTCCTCCAATATTTTATTATTTGTACCTGAAACTTTGAGAGCCAAGTTAAATAACAGCTGCAAAAGTATAATTGAATGGACTATTGTGCCGAATGTTGCCTAACATTATTTAAAGAATTCGAAAATGTAGTGACCTCGAATATTGTTTTATAAAGTAACTTAGTGAACCAGGATGAAATAATTATTTGGACTATAAGTAATATCAGGTGCTATGTAGCTAATCGTTTTTCAATTTACGTAGCCAAATAAAACAAGTTTTATTCTAAACTTTCTATCATGCAATTTAGTGTGACTTGACTAGTACAACTCAAATCAAGTGATGGCGAACCATCCATGCATTTATTTGTAGCAGAGTTTGAATTAGAATCAAGTATCATTGTAAACTACGCTTTCAAGACGAAGGAAAAGTTTTTTTTTTTTT
>JAJJMA010017064.1:0-19398 GCA_023529015.1 Papaver nudicaule | reverse complement strand
CATCTAACCAACCAACAAAGAAAGTAAAAACATTTATATGATAAACTTACTTAAACATCACTTTTGCTAATAGAATCCTTTTTTTTCTTCACTTCAATTGCAGTTTCAATACCGTCATTCTGCTCTGATCCGAACCCATCTTCCTGTGTCTTGCGCTTCTCCTTTTTCTTCCTCTTCGTTGCCATATTCTCCGCTGAAGCTCCATCTTCGATGTCCATGTTAGTTTTCCCTTCATCTACAAATTCATAACAAATTAAGTGAGGAACAACCGAGAACGCTATTAATGAGGACATGGACAAACCAGTACTATTTCATATTATTAATGAACAGGAATACCTAAGTAAATAGAATATCTAGGAATTGACAGAGCAAATGGACACTAACAACTCGCTAACTAGACTCATCATAGATCTGCTAATAACAAAGCTTCACATTTTCTTCGAACACATAAACTGACGAGAATGGAGAGTATTTGTATTTCCAAATGGTAGTACTAGATAGACAACTTTTGCAACAGGCACTTGAACCTGAGTAGCGACTTTCAGAGTTTGCTGATTATCTCATGAACTATGAACCATTACCAGTTATAGGGTGACTACAACTGCTAATAATACCAATAAGAGAAATGATAAACTGGTTACCACTATTAAGATGATGAGAAATCAATTTTGTATCAATGCTTGACATGTCAGATTTTTTTCTTCTCATCACCTAAGATTGTGGCCTCTTTTGAAACAGTCCCCGCGGCCGACATCTCATCATTGTATTCACCCTCCAACATCTCATCACTGGATTCACCCTCTTCATTATCGCTAAAACATACACCCTCATAATCACAGCCACCACTAGCAACAACTGCGTCCATAAACAAATTAAAATTAATAAAATTTTGCGTTTGATTATTTATCATCAAATTAGCAGAAATTTAACAAGACCCTAATTTTATAAATAAGCAATATCAACACAGAGATAGCAATCAATCGATCAATTTTTAACAAAACAAATATTTGAAACCATAACATATATCAAACGAGAACCAGAATACCAATTTTATTTCTACATATTTAAGAGGGAAATACTTACATTTCCCGTTCAATAAAGCATCAAAGTTTTTTTCTATCATCATCAGTAACATATGAATCCATCGCTCAGAGTGATAATACTATATGTCTATCCAGGGGTTTTTCTATATGAAGGGAATTTAGGTGTCCTTTGCTTTAAATGTACCACCTCATCACATCGCCGTAAGAAAACGTTGTATGCCCTCCGCTGCGGTGCCGGTGTGGCATAACTTTTCTTATGCGTTGCAGTATTGTCCCCTCTTAAGGCCCCTTCCTATGGGTAAGGTATTTCTTTTGATCTGTCTTATTTGCCCCACTATGGAAGGGGCAAATCACAAAAATGAAGAGGCAAATCGTTGGAACTGACGGTTTACCGGACCATATAGAGTCACTAGCGATCGCTAGTGATTCTCTCTGTCGAGATTGACTATATTGACATAGTCTATGAATTTCGATATCGAGATTCTTTATCTCGACCACGAGATTATGTACCCCATTGACGGTGACTCCTAGTTTTGCATTAGATGCATCCAATGGTCCTGATTTCCCAACCTCTATAAATACTCCGTTTTCAAAATCATACACCTCCTCCTGACAGTTTCTTAGAGTGTTTTTTTTTTCTCATTTTTCTTCGCACAACCGCAAACTAGGTTTCTCAGATTTTTTTTTTTTTTTTTTTTTTATCATGGATCTTCGTTTTGGAATGAATAGTCAAGACCCCCAATATGGAGTGATCACTCAAGATCCCGTTACGGAACATGGAGTCAAGAATCAGCACTTGGAACTGTTACTCACGAAAAATCCCCAGCCTCAACCAACCACCAAAAAAGGCAAAGGAAAGAAAATAGCCGGGACAAAAGTCAGGGGTGCAAATTTCCCAGTTTATGAAGATGAAAACATTTGCCGCTGTTACGTTTACTTTACTTAGGATTCGGTTGCGGGTATATACCAAAAGCACGCAACCCTTTGGGGTAATATTCACGACAAATTTCAAACTGAAACTGGTAATCTCCAACGTCGTAATGCCGGAGGCCTGTCTGATCGCTTTGGACACATTTCTTCTAAGGTTATGCACTCACCCAAGCCACTCAAAACAGACAAAGTGGTGAGTCTACAAATGATATTGAGTTTAGGTGTCGGTCCGATGGATTCACAAGACTAGTAAAAGTTTCTACTTCGAGACTTGCTTTTTCATCTTGAAGGTGTCGCCTAAGTTCAACAAAAACCAAAACCCTAGAAATTCACTGTGCTCGGCATCAACAAAAATGTTACTTTTATGAAACTAGAAGGGATTTGGAGGAATGGGTACCTGATGAATTTAGAAAAGAACGCAATTTAAGAGCAAAAAAATGAGAAATTTATAAGTTGCAGAGGAAGAACTAAAAAAGAAGAAGGACGTTTGAAAATTAAGGAAAAAGATTATAGTGGAAGAAATCGAATTCAAATACTAGAGAAGGTTATCCGACACTTCAAGTCTGAAAGTTAAAAGGAGGCTACATTCTCGGATGCATGAAGAATGTGTGTCAGTATGACATCAGTTATGGCGGTACTGGGGCACGTTTCGAGGAAAGGATGAATGTGAGGAGTTTCCTTCTCCCGAATCTTCGATCCTAGGATAAGGAAAAAGGCAAAATGTAAGGGCATAATTTCACCGAACTATGTGTAATCATGTGAGAAGGATACAAGATGAGCTTGTCCAGTCGCTAAGCAGGGAGAGAAGCCAAAACCCAATTACACGGATCATGGCCAAAAATCGAAGCCACCTGGACCATACGTATGAAAAGATATAACCATGAACCAACGAATGAGATACTGAAGGAGAAGAGGCTGAGGGGACATTGATAACTGCTGTTAGACCTATGATTCCGAAATTACCTCGATCCAGCTGCATCATCAAAGAGAATAAACGATCATAGGACCAAGATAAAATCGAATAATGAACCAAGCACAAGGGAGATATCCATCGAAGAAATGACTCACGCTCGATACTCATATTAAACTGATACAACTCCTCGATGCCTAGCCCCAGTTCGATAAAAGAATCGACATACTCGACAAAGACTGATAGCCACGACGGTGCCCACTCGTACAATTTGTCTTATTAGCTGTAAACCATTTTGTATTTCGCCTATATAGAGCGAGCCCCAAATAAGTTGTTGGGGATGAAATTTTGGGTAAGACTTATCGATTCCTAATCTCCTATGGTCATCGAGCATTCTTCTTGTAGCGTAATCACATAGATGTTTTGTAACTCTTTTTAATCTAATACAAGGTCTAGTTCTAACTTATAAATCATGTTCTTGTTTAGTGTTATTCAATACTTTGCTCTTCTTTGATTCAGTGTATACATTTAGAATTAATTGGGATAATTGGATGTATGTGATGTGTTTGATCTCTAATTATAATTTACAATCTATAGTAGCCAAACATTGATCAGACCCGAACCCAATCTTAATAAGAACACCAATACACACAATACGAAAAGAGAGGTTTCAGGAAGTTACCAATTGGGTTAAGCTACATTGATACGTGGTTTGTTATGATATGATAAGAATTTAATGGGATGATCACTCGTATTTTTTTTATACATGTCTAGGGTCGGACCTACCCCCTAGCAAATCCAAAGACACTGAGCCTGCTCCCAGGCCCATCCCAATCCCCATAATTTACATATTAATAGGAGTTTTCATGAGATTTCCAAACTCTGGAGTAGAGACCCGATCCACTAACCTCAAGTGTGATAGTCAGGCTCCTGACCAACTGAGCTAATCCCTAAGATGATCACTCGTATATGAAGACACCTTAAATACCATAGATGTTTCATTATCTACGCCAAGAACACTTTGCAACACTTACTGTGAAAAATTTCCACCAATGTAAGAGTACACTTTGGAATTTTTGTGGGTCCAGGGTCCCATCTATCCTACATCCTATATTAATAGCTCCAAGCTTCCAAGCCTCTATATGTATCTCTCTTTGTTTTTAAGTTGTGTCTGTTTTTTGAAAAAAATGAGATCTTGAGATTTTGAGTAGTTGTTTGTTATAATCTTTAGATTACATTTCATTATTTAGTGTATATGACGACTTCTAGTAAATCAAGCGATCCTAAGGAAATTAGGTATAAATGTACCGGAGGTACATCTTGTGAGATTCTGTTGGAACATCTTAATATTAATGTGTTAGTTGTAGATAAGAAACAAACATTTAATGAACTAAAGATTACTCTTTATCGAAAGGGAAAATCTATTAAAAAAAACATACTCCATGAAGGTATGTATAATCTCATCTACTTTCATTATCATATATATATTTATATCTCATAATATGTATTCTATTTATTTTAGTCATTGGTGAGTCTGAGCAATTTTTCATTTGGGTTAGTAAGCTCTAGCTTATAACTGTTCTAAGTCGTAAATTAGTTTTGTTGTTAATTAGTTTGAGACGCTTGACCGTAAATTTAACTAGTACAGTATTGATCATGATGGAGGAAGTATCAAAGGGGATAATTGTAGAAAAAAGTGATCACTAACTGTTGGTTTCTGATTTTTGTAGCTCAACCAAACATTAAAATGGTTTTTTACAAGGATAGATTTGGAGTGACGGGTGTTGGTTGGCGGAAATTTGTCGAAAAGTGGTTCCTTCATCTATGGCACAAGGTTAGTTATAGAAATCAACATCCTTGGTTTTCTCCAGTGAAGATTTTGTTTGCCTAAGAGTACTAGTAGAGAGCTTAATGAATGATCTAGTTTGGTACCGATATACCTTGGGAATCACAACAAATAAACAATTGTTATGTCAATGAAATATGTTAATTGTTATCTTTCCACCAGATAAGCGATGAGTACTCAGTTTATAAAAAATGTCGCGAGACTATAGAAGAATTCCGTTCAGACAACTTTGCTGATAAAAATAACATCGAAAGCGCAGAACTTCTCTTCGACGTATGGGACAGTAATGAAAAGAAGGTTTGATATACATGATACACTACTTAATGTTATAACTTATTTTCTTAATTGTGGTTATAGTTTGTTAAATTTGGGATTGTAGCGTTTTATTTTTTTACTGAAAGGGAAGAAGTCTATAAGACTAAAAGAGTTTATAGTATCTATAAGTAGACGAAACAAAAAGAGTAATGAAAGAACTAAAAATTACATGACAGTTAAAGACCGGCTCCAAGTGATGCTCCTATATTATTGATCTCATGTAGTAAGTCGCAATGTAGTTTCTCAAATTCTTAAACTTTCAGCTAAAACTATACTACGTCCACAATGGTGGATGCACGCAAATTACATCTGCTCAATGTACTGGCAAAGGCTCAAATACTGCATCGATGGCCCTTGTGGAAAAGGGGTGAGATTCTCATCTTTTAGTTATAATTCCAATGATTGATAACTTCTCTTAGTTATTTTCATCTTTCAAAGTTTTCAAAACATATGTTCAAGATGATTTTAAACCTTATCTTTCCAGGAACACGTTTTTCACGATTACACAAACAAATTTCAGTTTAAGATCGAGGAGGATACAAACAAACATAAAAGATTACTTTGGAGGATAATAAGCATAGAAGTATAATTAGATTATTAATTCTAGGGTTTTGAGTGAAATTACATATATCACTTACTTTTGATGTCACAAAAACATATATCATTTACTTACATATATGTTTTTTTTCTTATCGACTTGATTAATCGTAGGCCAACATTTGAGGAGGATACAAACAAGTATAATTAGATCGAGGAGCATACACACAAATATATCATTCCTTTGTATTAATTCTCTTTTCCTAGCCATTTTCTAAGAAGAGTATGATCACAAAAAAAAACTTATCTTCTTAGAACAAGAAGGTAATATAACTTTCGTGATATCCATGACTTTGATAGTCTAATCATCACTAAGATAGCAATGAATAAAGTCATGTTAGCAATACCCACAGCATGATCAAGAAGATCACGTATTGCTCTCTAAGATACAAAACTTGTGTTAATAAGGATTGGTTTATTCTTAGAGTAAAGGCTTAACTTTTTCACATGGAGTTTCACCAATAAGTGTGAATAAAGTTTTCCTTGGAAAAAAGATCACGTTGGATTGCATAAGATATTCTCTGATTGAATCCATGTATTTGTGAGTTCCATGAGTCTCTGTTGAACACCGCGTGAAAATCCCGAAGAGTCTTCACCTTGGACGTTCGCAAACCGTCCATCTGAATCACGACCAAAAGCATCGAATCTAAGGTTCACGTAAGGTACGCGTACAAATTGACACTTTGGAACTCAGGAGTTTTTCCCAATTCATTGTTCACGAACGGTTCAGGAACCGTCGTCATTCAAATTAGGGTTTAACTTGGATTCGCTGGAAGTTCTGGGCTGAACCAGTACTTAGACGTGTTAGACGCCCTCAACTATAATCCAACATACTCAAAATAGAGTATAACTCCTTAGATTCACCATTCTCTTACGTTTGATTTGCAAGCAAACCATTGCAATGGAAAGTGTATTGAATTTAACTCATAATGATCCTATAACCGTAGTACACCAAGAAAGTATACAAACACAACAAGAATGTCATGTCGGTAGGATTTACTCTTTATTCAAAGTCATAGACTCTGTTTACAACTTGTATATTTAAGAACTCTTAAAACCAAGTTGAGTTAGAGAAACATGAAAGATACATATTCATATTCAAGGATTTGACAACCTTTAAACAAATGAATATTAACTTGATCAATGTTAACATACCTTTATGTAATCTCCAACCGGGTCTGTGCCTTATTCTTGTGCTTTACCTCACCGTATCAATCGAAAGGGCACTACATGGTGAGGCCGCACAAACACAATCAAGTTGTGTCAGGGTGAACAATTTTTTGTTCACTTTTGGTGGTTAAAACAGGATCTCCTACATTACTGGGTTTTCACCAGAAGTAGCCTTCGGCTTTGAGTTCTTTGCCTTACCCTTTTTCATGTTTTTCATCAGTAACCCAAGCATCTCATGATGTGATAGCATCATACCAAGCATTTTTTGGTTAAATGACACAATATTTTTCATGAATTCTCTTTGGGTATCCTCACTAGGGTGATCATTCCCTTTGGTATTTGTTGCTCTACCAATATTCTTTGGTATCCACTTTTGAGTGGTCTTATAGGAGCAACATGATCTTTCTTCCCATCTTTCTCAGCAAGATTACTTGAGAGAGAATTGGATTGACCATTTTTTTCAAGTTAGTCGACTTCCAATTGGGAACATCAGATCTCGTCTCCGCTTGTACAAAGTTGTTTTCCTTTCTGTAATTATGACGATTACGAGAGGACTTTATAGAGCGTTTATAGGCAAAACTTGGCTTGTCATAATTCTGTTTTTTATGTCTAAAGTTTGGACGTTCACAACCTAGATTGTTAGAAGATGCTCCGTTGTTGTTAGGTTTGACGTTAATCTCCAAAACAACAGAAATAATCGAGTCATTGGCTTTCTCATTCCTTTTACGGAATCTGCAACTTCTAGCCAAGTGACCTTTACCACCACAATAAAGGCAATTTTTAGTAACAAAAGGAGTGGGATGCTCGTTGTTACCTGGATGTGAGTATGCTTTCTTTGGAGCTTGATAAATCTTGCTCTTCTTCTCCTTGACTTGTTTTGGAGGTAAATCACCTTGAGAATCAGTGGTAATCTTGGGTTGAGAAGAATCCTTAGCTTTAAAAAATTTCACCTCTTTGTTAATACTTGGAGCGTCTATTTTTTTATAGCCCAATCCTCGTGTGTCACGATAAATCTATTAAATCACGGACTAAGCATTGTGATAACTATTCTCAGAATCACGATAAATCCCCTTTTAGATAATCCCCTTTTAAATCATGATGTATGTTTAGATAATCCCCTTTTCCGTTTTTTAAGCAGATGTGGAGAGTTATCACAATGCTTAGTTCGTGATTTAATAGATTTATCATTAGATGTACTAGTACGTTTTACAAACTCAGGACCAGTACCATCTCTTTTATCAAGAGATTTCTAACATGTTGTGTGATTAAGGACATAGTAGAGCTTAGTTCCTTTTCAAGACGATCATCACACATATCAACCCGGGAAGTGTTGATTTTGTCAGAAGAGGTACAAGGAGGGCTAACGTATTTAAAATCCATTGATCTATTTCGCTCATGATCAAAGACTTTAATTTTACTAACAAGGTCACTTCTTGTTATAGTTAAGCCGTGTACTTATTGGATGGCATGTTTTTTCGGTTCGTATCTTGAGGGTAATGACCTCAGAAGTTTATAGACAATGTCTCTTTCCGGAATAGTTTTTCCTAAAGTGTGGCAGGCATTCACTATCTCAGACAATTTGTGTTTGAATTCTTCAAAAGTATCATCCTCAAGCATTCAAAGGTTTTCCCAGTCATACATAAGGTTTTGAAGCCTTGCATCCTTCTCTGCGGCATTCCCTTCGAATACGGTTCTTAATCTAATCCAAGCCTCTTGAGAGGTTTCACATGTGGCCACGTGATGGAAAAGATCAGGTGTTACTGCATGGATGATGGCGTTAAGCTCATCATAGTTTTGCTTAGCGGCGAGAGTTTCCACGCCATCGTAATACGCAATGTCTTTGAGGACAAATACTTCACCAACTAGACTAGTAGGTGGTGTATATATCCCTTTTTGACATAGACCCAGGTTTTGAAATCCCGAGCTTGCAAAACACGATCTCATAGCAGTTTTCCACCATAAGTAATTTGTGCCATCAAACTTTGGTGGCACGTTACAAGCTCTTATGCTTTGTTCCATAACTCACAAGCCGCGATAAACACAGACATTTACGTCCTTAATGTGTTCACCGACTCTGATACCAATTGAAAAAGCAGGGGTACCGAAATACAACCAACTTTTCGTTTGGGCTCGTGAGACTTATGGTCAGATCTGGACAAATTGAGTTTCAATATCAAATCTGTATAACTTGAGTTGTGATCACAAGTGATCAATTCCTACAAAGACAAGTCTCTGTAAATCTTTATTCAAGATTTGGAATCAACGTCAGATTATTGATAACGTACAATTTGCGTTGCTTTAATTATATATAATCAGAGATATAATGCGGAAAGTAAAAGCACACAAGACACCAGAGATTTTTTTAACGAGGAAACTACAACCTGTAGAAAAACCTCGGGACCTTGTCCAGATTAAACACCACACAATATTAACTGTCTACAAACACTAACCTACTATCAGACTTCGGATTGGGATGTAGAAGAGACCGATTCCACCCTCCAAGCGAATCAGCTACTGTTGTACTCTTTACGTCTCTTGTATCTCGCAAGACCCTACGCACTTGATTCCCCTAGCTGACGTCCTTTACAGGCCTAGGAGTTGCTTTAACCGCTGTTAAAGGCTTTTTGTACTCAATCCGTCTTTCGACAGAGAATACGTAAAGAACAATTTTCCCTTTAGATATAATCAAGGTTTTGGAAAACTTGTTTTTTGCTTTTGAGGAACCGTCCACAAGGTCAGGTATCAAAAACACACAATTAGGGTTTGCACGAGATTCGTGACGACCTAATTGTATTCTTACAAGAACACTAGAAAACCTAGCGATATCTTGCAGAATCTCTAATCTATATGTCTACCAACAAAAGCTGATATACAAAATAGATCGTATCTATCAATCCTGGTTTTACAACCTATAATCCTTGAATGACCTTATTACAGAAGAGAAGGACCATAGAATAGACAAGGATTATAATGGTCTACCTGGATACAAGTTCAGAACTATCTAGAGAAGAAAGATAGTTAAACTTGGCTTTACAATCCCTAAGTAAAGTCTTTTGTAATTCTCACCTTGTTCGTGAAGAACAGAAATAACAGAGAACAACCTTATGTAGCACACTCACCAGCAGGGATGGTTTGTTAAGCTACATGAATTATTATTTATGGTGATGGTTGCTTAAGGATAAAGCTAAGATTCCTTGTGCAACAAGTTAGCTAGTGACCGTGTAAACACGCCCCGTTACTTAGCTTGCACAGAATGAATCTAGATACCTTTATATTGAGAAACCAAGTAGTGTTTATCTAACAAGAGTTTGATAGATTAGAACTACCTCATTCAAGAGTTTGGTTTCATCACAATTGTGGAAGGATAACCTTATCCCTTGACTATGAGATATTCTACAAAACTTATCTCTTAAGAAAGATAATTATAGCAAAACTCTAATCAGAACGGACCACAACACAGGTGTAAAAATGGGCCATCGTAACCAGGAGGTGGACCTAAAAAACACGACCAGAAAAACCCTAATCGTGATTTCCGGGGGAGGTTCGCGAACCTCCACGCTTTTGAAAAAGCGTTCCAGAAGATTCCAGAAGCTTCCTACTCCTTTTCCCGAATTCATCTTTTAGCCACGCTTTTCAGTTTCAATAAATCACTCATAACTTCTTCGTTATTCAACGGAATTAAGTTATTCTTGAAGCGTTGAATTCGTATTTCCATTCACTATAACATGGAGACCTACTCAAAGGTCAAAGGTTGCCCTCACTATAATCATATGGACCAAATCTCCTCGGGTTAATATGCAATGATGTAATTTCACCGTCATAAGCATTGTTCCACATAGTGAGTTCATTACTTCGATAGATAGAGATAAGAATAACAAGAGTTCAAAGAAAATCCAAATTTTACTAACCTTTGTTGATGAAGTCCTTGATGATATCTTCGTGTGTTCTTCATCTTCATCTTCAAAGGGTGGAGATCGACTTTAAACTCTACTACCTCTATCCTAGTCCGAAGTAAACCTTAAGTAGGCTAAATCAAGAATTGTGTTTTGACACCTAAAACTACCAACGCTAGTGGGTTTGACCGAGCAATGCCCTAACACGTTGTTCATTTCAAGGGTTCAGAATAAAAATTTTGATGAAATTAATTAGATCTAGATTATTAATCGGTGGGTTTTTGAGGAAAAAATTTGTACATGTCTTCTTAGTTAGTTAACACATAAAAATGGTATAAATCCTTTTCGTATAATCGGGCATTTATGTTTGAAGTACACCTAGTGACAATATCATGTCATCCTCTAATCAATTGAAGTTTGATTTATTGGCATATCACTGTAGCTGTCTCGTTTGAACAACACTTAATAGTTGTCATTACTTGGCTTTCAGAAAAAACATGACTTGCCTTGGGGTTCAAAAAGAAACCATCACAAGTTTGTACAACAAAAAATAATTGATCAGATCGAAAATAATTTAATCAGTTAACCCCTTGCATATGACAAGGATTCAAGGTTAGACTAGTACGCAGGCACCTCACTAGGTAGTAGCGGCCTAGCAACCCTCTTCGAGGTTTACTTGAAATGTAACACTTTTGCATGATTATTGGGTAAAGGCGTGATAGAGTCATTGATCTTAACAGATCGAATGACATATGAAAATAGAAATCGAGAGTTTTTTCTTTACTTTTGTTTTCGCCTTCAACCATTCAAGTTTCAAGAAAAGAGTTGTATTGAGTGTAACTTTAAAAGTAATACGTATGGGTCACTGTTGTTTTGTGAGTGAGTAGTGAATTTGCAAAAGAGTAGTAACTTTTTAAAATTAGAGGTTCCTTATATTCTTGGGTTGTTTGACTTATGCAAATTAGAGTCTCTCACATCCAACCTTCTAGAAGCCTAGGATGCTCTTCTGTTGGAACAACTACTGAATACAATCTCAAGAACTCATTTTGAGTAGTTGTTTATGTGAAGATTTTAAAGTTTTCTTCTTCTTTTTATGTTTCTTTCAAGTATTTTTATCTTTTCTTCTAGTGATTCTATGACACGTAAAAATATTGTTGGAGGTACTTCTTGTACCATTCTGTTGGAAAAACAGAAATTCTATTGTATTGACTTCAAATGGAAAGCAATTATACTATGAGTTGAAGATTATTAGAACTACTCCAAGGGAAGATGTTGAAAAAAAAAAATACCTCGTGAGGGTATGTTTGCTCCTCGTGAGGGTATTGTTGGAGGTACTTCTTGTGCCATTTCGTTGGAGAAACAGAAATGCTATTGTATTGACTTCAGATAGAAAGCAATTATATTATGAGTTGAAGATTATTAGAACTACTCCAGAGGGAGATGTTGAAAAAAAAAAAACCTCATGAGGGTATGTTTGCTCCTCTACATTTTAATTTCATATATGTACCTATGATTCCTCACTAACTTAACTGTTGGTGTATGTTCCTAAATTTTGCAGACAAAACTAGGGGAAAATGACTGACCTCATTGATAAATTTAGATTGACGTTTGTTGGTTTGCAGCTAATTATCGACGAGTGGTTGGCTGATCTATATGGAAAGGTTAGTATAAACCCAAATTTACAGTACAACAAGTGGTTAGTTGATCGGTTATGTTTGTACAAGTATACACTATACAATATAACTTTTTTTTCTTTACATTAGGTAACTAATGATTCCTTTATAGAGGATTGCCGTGAAATTCTCGATAAATTCCGTTTGACCAACATTGCGGATAGAGGCAGTATCGGCACCACCGAACTCTTGTAGATTATTTATTTTTGGTTTTAAGATTTACTTCTTTTTTTTGTAGAGGTCTTCTTAGTTACTTAACACATAAAAATGGTATAAATCTTTTTGTATAATCAGGCATTTAAGTTTAAAGACGCATGCTAATATAAAATGGATGGTTGGTAAAACTTAATAATACCAAAATTACAACTAAAAAAACATAAAGAACTTATAAAAAATAATATTACGTTTAAATAAAACCAATCAATGAGTACGTATTGTTGTAATAACCTCTTTTTAATTTAAATTCAGATTGTCATCATCTCCTCTTCAACAACCCCATACTGAAATGTTAGAAATCAAACACTCCTAATTTCCAAAAAAAAAATCTTTGAATTGGGAGATTGTCACCTACCCTTCTTCAACATCTTGTTTAGATTTATGAATAGGCAATCAATTCCTTCTCCAGTTTGTTTATCGTTTGTTTATTTGTTTATTGAATTTAGAACTTTTGGTCATTACCCCGTCCTTTAGGATCATACTTTTCATATAGAACTATATTAGTTACACCTCCTCTGAATCCTGTTTGGAATTACGTCAAAAGTTCAACAATGTAATCAACTTTGTCATACCCAAAAATCTTGCATTGTTGATGTTCAGCGTATAAGAAAACTACGTTCTTCAATAAACAACCACGTTGAAAACACATCGACATTCTATCGGAGGTTATCTTAGTATGAGAAAACTACGTTCCTCTATTCATAACTTATCCTAAATGATTATCTAAGACTACTCTTTCTGTCATTTTCTTTATCTGCAAACTTGATCAGATTGGTCAGAGATTCCTGATACTCTGAGTGAATGTAGATTATTGTAATTACTTAATTATATTTACGAACAAGGACTATCAAGATTTTGTGGTTTTAGTCTTACATTTTTTTAATGGTATTGAGGTAACGACAGTTCTTGTCGCGTAAGTTGCGACCGTACGAAAGGCCTAAAGATCTAGGCACTGACGTAGAGAGGCTTGATGAAATATACTATATCTAATGCTACTTCAAGCCATGTATAGTTTAATGGCTCTAAGTTTAGTTTAATTTGCCATAAGTGTATTGTTTTCATATAGCCTCTAGGCTTTTTGATTAATTCGAATCCGATGATATACTCAAGTATATCTTCAAAGAAATGATCAAGATTCAAGAAAACAAGCTCAATTGCTATCAGAATTGGTTATGATTATGTCGTTTAGTGCAAATTAACCTTTTATACACAAAGGTTTTGTTTTTGTGAAGAAGAAATTTATAAATGATTAATGCATGATCATAATACTATTTATCGAATTACATTGATTACTTCTCTATACAACTTTTATGTACTGTTTTTAAGTATCACCATTTTCATATCGTTGTCTTATATATTTTTTATACCTTATGTTATACCACCAGATGTATTCAAGTCAAATTATCGTGTATTCATAGTTCGAAAAATATGCACCTAAAACAACCAGGAGAAATATTGTTAGTCCTAAAACGTGAAACAATTTGCGAACTGAAAGTGCATAAGTAGATTCTAGCCGGATTCGTTTTGCAGCATGCAAAGCGAGAAAGTTTTCGTACCAACATCTATTTTGGTTTGAATCTTAATCAATATACCCGCTTCTCGAGTATTCTCCAAGATTCAACATTTTTTTAACATTGATTCGTGAATAAACCATTGTCATGGAGAGTGTATCGAACCTTTCTCACAATAATATTATAACGGTAATACACTCTGAAAGTATACCAACACAACCTTGATGTCCTGTAGATAGGGTTCGTTCTTAATAAGCTATGAATACTAAAATCATCAACTATGTGTCGAATAATAGGATAAGTATGATAATAAGAGTCCATAAGTCACAACTCCAATTAAACTTTGTTGATAAAGATGTAAAAATGTATTTGTGGAGTTGCGTTTTCAAGATCTCAGCTACCTAATGCAATTCTCGTACTTGAAACCTGACTTTAGTAGACTAAATCAATAATTGTGTTTTGTCATCTAAACTTGACAACTAACTTGACATACCAACGTTAGAAGGTTTAACCGAGCTATGCTGTAACATTTACAATATTTGATGGTAAGAAATACAATTTCTCCGTGAAGGTCTGGAGGGTGAGATATTTCCTCCGTTACTAGTTGTGTAACTATTAATAAGATGAAAAGAATGGATTTGAGGAGAAAGTGATTATGAGGAGGGAACTAAAACTTACTCAGTAAATGGATAAAAATTGAAACTCATCAACTTCAGCTAACCAACTTAACCTCTTCACTAACCTAGTTACAATCCTCTTTGATGGAAATGGACCATATCGTTGATAATTTAAAAATATTTTGATATCTTCCCTCAATCGGTCTTTAAAAATTATAGTAATATACGATGTCTTATTGATTGGTGGCATATTAGTTTGTTCTAGAGTTTTAAAGTTGAATCTAAAATTGAAGTTTTCAACAGATACTGCTAATATTCATTTAAATGTCATAAATTACTCTATTCAAATGATTTTATTTAATGTATCCTATGAGTATTGTTGGTTCTTGGGAGGAGAAGTTTTATAATTGGGCGTCATAGACAAATGAAAAAGTTACCATTGCATTTCTCGTTTATTGTTTTAAACCAATGAATAAAGTGATCAACGTAACCAAAAAAAAAACTCCCTAAATTTGGCCCCATACGTTAGTATTTGGCCCCATGAAAAAATAATTCCGTCGGTTGTTATATAGCAAAATCGGAAAACCCCTTATAAAAGATGATTGTTTTACCCTTTCTTAAATAGTTGCTAATTACATGATTAGAGTCTAAACAAGATTAATTAGTCTTAACTCTCATATCAAAACAAGATTAAAAATTATCAAACATGATCAACGTGAGAATCACCCAAGTTTTTTTTTAACCAAATCTTGAATCTGAACAACGCTCAATCGGTCTATATATATGGAAACTTAAGCCGATTATGCTTGGGTTCTCGAACAATCGGTGCATATTATTACCAAAGTAAGCCGATTGTTGTTACTCTGCCCAGAAATTTAACCAAATCAATCGGTGTATCTATGCACATTTATTGGCCGATAGTTTAAAAATAATCGGTGTAAATTAGTGAACATAAAGGACGATTAGGTGTACACAGGAGATTCAAATACTTGAGCATTCTTAATCGGTGTATCTGAAGACCATCATAGGACGATTATGTGTACACAGGAGATTCAAATACTTGAGCATTCTTAATCGGTGTATCTTAAAACCATCATCTAACGATTTGAAAATATGAATCTTTCTGGAAGTCGATAATCGTTTTTGGAAAGCAATATTATAGAACGATTGTATATTCTGACAATTTTTGGAGTAAAATTGCCAGACAATCGTTCGACATATACACTAACGTAAACCGATTAAGCCATAAAAACTGACAGAAATCTAAGTACACAACCCACATTCATTCACATAAACTAGCAACCAAAGTTAGCATCCTACACAAACATACCAAAGAAGTTTAAATTCGACACAACCAAAGTTAAAACAAGTTTTAAGTCGACATAACCAAATTCAAACAAGTGTTTTCAAACTATTATGAGTTTAACCACGACCACGACCTCTTCCACCACCGCGACCTCCACGAGCACTGGTACTAGCACCTCGAGTCTTTTTAGCTGGTGGTGCGTCTTGTGTAGCCTCACCACCACCACGACCTCTTCCACCACCACGACCTCGTTTAGGTCGTGGTTCTTGTGCATCCTCATGTGCAGCGCTTGTTGTGGCTTCATCCCCCCTTGTCTTGCGCTTTGCCCTCTTCGGTGGTGGTTCTTGAGATTTTCCAAACAGATCTCCTCGTCTTTTATTCTCCAGGTTCAACAATTAGTCGACAGCTTTCTTCAAGATCCTCTCAGCCCTCTTATCTATCAGACCTTTCACAAGCTCTGCCTGGAACTCCTTGATCATTTTGCCGACTCGAGGTCTCTGTTTTCAATCATACAACATACACTAAGTACATATATATAATGATTAAAGTTAATAGGACACAAGTGAATACTTACATATACATCGACGGCTTCTTTTGGATCAGCAATCAACTTTCTATTATCAGGGCGTATGACATGAGGATGGGAAATCCTCTTCAACCACTCCATATAATCAGAGTCGACCCAATCATTCGGAAAAATAGGAGCATCAAGGATAACCAAATGCTCAGCTCTGTTGTCCCAATCAGTGGATGTACAAGGAGGTGTGTGCACAATTTGAATTGAACCATCATAGGCCTGACTTTCGTCCCTATCCAAGTCACCCAATCCGAGCGCCTCTTCGATTGGTTCGTATTGTACACCACCACATTGACGAGCCACTCTTGTCGGATTGTAGAAAACATATCCGGTGGGGTGAAACAGAGGTCCAAAGTACTTTTGTATGCGGCTACGAACACTGTGTCCTTCTTCCCTCCTTTTAATGTAAGGATCGAAGACAACTTTCTCGACGGGCAAGTTGTCCAATCGAGTCCTAATCTCAATCAAAGTTCGGTCTTGTCCCGAGGGCTTCCCATTGTACATATATTTGCTCCCTAGATAGTGTTCCTCTTTCCAATCGGGGTTCGGCAGCGCCCTTTCGGCAAACTCTGGGAAGTGCAAATATATGAACGCCTACAAGTGAAGCATGGGAGTATAAGATACTAAGTATACTATAATCTTTGGATAACGACAAATGAAGGTACATGGATTACCTGAAGTAAAGGCATACTGCCCCCAATTTGATCCTTTTTCGCCCTAGAAGCTTTTCTCATCTCATTCAACAAGAATGCAAGACAAGCAGTGCCCCATGAGATCTCATTCAACCTATCCAAGTCGGCCAAAAACTGCACATAGGTGGCATTCACCCGAGAACCAGATGTGTCGGGGAATATGACACTTCCCAATATGTAGAGAATGTACGCAGTGGCTGTCGCAGTGACCCGGTTGGGATCCAACTTGCTCTCCTCATGTAGCCGCAGAGTCCCCATGAATTGGTCCCTCAGAGATTTCAATTGGAATGTCTTCGACCTTTGGTTTCCAGACCACATCTCTGTATTGGTCTTCGCCTTGTCCCAACCCAATTTGGCTTCGGTAAAAGCATAGATAAGATCCCAATGAAGGTCCTTGGCGAAGGCGGAGTTGGTGGGGGCGCCTTCCACGTCCTTGAGGAAGTCCATGTCCTTGGTAAAGCCGATGCTCTTAACTGATTTGCCTTCAATACTTAGACCTGTAATCTCATGAGCATCATCCGGAGTGATGGTCATCTCGCCAAAATGGAAGTGCATAGAATCTGTCTCCGCATTATACCTTTCAACGAAGGCAGAAACAAGTGGTTTGTCATATCCAACTGTGAAAGTACTGGCAATGGCAGGATACAACCCCGAGTTCTTGACGATCTCTACCACTTGAGGGGATTCACCGCTAGCTAACCACGCCTCCAAAGCTTTAGGATTCTCAGGGCGTTCACCTACCCTTTCCAAGGGCCACATATCAATCTTTCCCGCCTCCGATTGGTGTTTGAGAAGACGTATTGCATCCTCGTGGTCCTACAAAACGTTGATATGTTTTGTTACATGAAATGAAGTTATGTTAGATGAATAAACGAAGAAAAATAGAACTAAATGAGATACTTACGATGGTTCTGTAGACGATATTGGCCCAACTACCCACATAGCCCCATAAGACGTCCATATTATCCAAAGGTGCACCTAGCTCCTCGTCAGGAAACATCTGCTCTTCGGTTGGCATGTAACTCCTCATTTGTTTCTTAGCCTTCTTTTCTTCAGCCCCCTGTTGTCCACCCTCTTCTTGTATTGGTTGTTGTGGTTGTTGTGCTGGTTGTTCAGGTTGTTCAGCTGCCTCCACGACAGTCAATTCTTCACCCGCTGGTTGTTGAACAGTTGGCCCTTCTTCTTGTGATTCTCGAACTACACCAGTTGGCCTTTCTTCTTGTGATTCTTCAACTGCATCAGTTGGACCTTCTTCTTGTGGTTCTTCAACTGCTGTTGCTGTTGAATCGGAGATAGGTTGATCGACATCAAGCTGTCTAGCAGCAGTTTTACGACTGGCAGCACTCAAAGGTGCACCACCCTCTCGACGGGGAGGCAATCTAACTTGTATGACGGCAGGATTTGCAACAGGATCCTGTCTCTTCTTCTTGACAACCTCTTTACCCTTAGCCTGTGGTGTGTTGCATTTCATGTTTCCCTACAACACAAAACAAGAAACAAATTAACAGACAACAATCGGTTCAAATAACATCAAAGATAAACCGATTAGAAACCCAAGGAAACAAAACGTTGGACATTTGTGAAAATATAAACCGATTATATATTCGTATTTATATCAATCGGCTTTATTAAGTGTTTACAAACAACGATTATGGAGTCACAGGAAAATCAAGATTTGTCTATTACATTAATCGGCTCACAAAAACAATAACATAAAACGATTGAGAAAGGAAAAAATAAACGGTGAACATGTTTATGAACATTAAACGATTAAATTCTGCCTCAAACCAGTCGGTTTATTCACATGGAAACAATCAACGATTAGGGCTAAGAAACTTTGGGAGTTTTTTAGCCTGAAAATTTTTGTCAATCGGCGTACATAAGACAATATATATAACGAATAACAACAGATATCGGCTTACGAAAAACAAAAGATGAAACGATTATGGCATAATTCTTTCGTTGATTATTCATGCGAAATTGTAACGATTGTGCCCTAGAATTCGAAAAGGCTAATTTCTAAATTTTAGAGGGAAAACTAATCGGTTTATGTTCAATTGAATATAGAACGACTGACAATAATCGTTATACGTTAAAAAAAA
>JAJJMA010017032.1:0-10398 GCA_023529015.1 Papaver nudicaule | reverse complement strand
AGAATCACTTAAGGTTAACAGGATATTATTGTGCGACTGAAACTAAACCCGACACCAGAAATCACACAAACATGACTTGTGCCAGATATATCAGTTTTATTATCGTACGTAGTGAAAATTCGCGATGTAATTTTTTTCTCTGAATTTTAATTACACCATCTTCAAAGGTACACTGTATCTTCCTAGTCGGGTTTACATCGTATGCCAGACTTACAAGGCTTGCATGGGATTGTAAAATTACACCCTTTCACTTTTTTTTTTTTTTTACAAAACATTGTGTTTGTAAAATGTGCAAGCCATCCAATTTTTAACAGATATAACTCTACATTGAAATAAAAAGAAAAATTAAGGAAAAAAGAAAAACAAAACAGATTTCTTGTTTTAGAAATTCGGTTGTTCATCTAAAATTAGTAATAAAAGAAAAGATTCAAACAATATTCACACGGTGCACTTCTCCTACCCGAGAATTTCTGAATACAGAGAATTAGTTGCAGAAATGGGGTTTTAGGGCAACGTTTTCTTCTCTTAAACCAAGTACGTGAGAAAGATTAGAGTAAACCGGTAAAAATGACATCCACGTGTCAGAAATGTAATTGGTTAATTTGAGAAGTGGATCACCAAAAAAGAGGAACAGGTCTAAGTGGTTTTTATTTGGTAACCTGTAATTATCGGTAATCTGTGGGGGCTTTAACCTATTAGTCCGGTTACATGGGGTCAAAGGTATAAGAACTGGGGGTTTAAGCAAAGGTGGTGGTTTTCAGAGGGTTTTGGCGATCAAAAATAAAACAACTCAAGAATTTAGAGTTTTTAGAGAGAGAAAGTTAGATACACGTTTGCGTGTAAGAAAGGATTACTGAATTGTTAAGATCTCTTCAATATCATCAACAATTCTCTGAATTGGTTGAAATCAAACAGAATTCTCATTGAATTATATCAAATTTCGTTATATTGTTGAGAAACATTGTGAATCAAGCATAATTCAGGGTTTTTACAGGTGAGGTTTTAGGAATTTAGATTGTTTTTTGTTCAGGATACGACAATTCTGGGTTTATCTGATCGCTTTGATGATTTTCTTTCTTTTATCTTTTGTTTCCGTTGTTTGAGTGTTTGTTTTTGTTTGTTTGTATGTAGATTTGCTTTTCATTTTTGATTCAATTTTGTTTGAAGAATTTGATCCTAATTTGTTTTTTTACTCTTGAAATTTTGATCTCATTACCGTGAATTTTACGGTGTGGTTGAGATCTGATCGAATTTTACAAAACTCATATGTATTCTCTGGTTTTTCTGTAGTTGATCAACTTCTATCATGGTGGTTGAGATTTGTTTCTTTTATTGTTTTTTTTTACATATTTTTTTAGAATTTAGAATTTTCTATTTTCCAATTCCTTGATTTCTCATACAAAGGTTTATGCTGATGTTTATCTTCTTCAATAGTTAATCATTGCAAGTTTCTTTGCAGAAATCACAGATAAAGAAAAAGGCGTTCCGGATTTGTTAGGGTGAAGAAATTTCGAAATTCGATACATGTAAGAGCAATCATCAGCTTCTTCTGAATTCTCATGTCTTTCTTGTCCGAAAGCAATGAATTATGTTTCCTCTTTAATCTTTATCCTAATCAAATCGGAAAATGGTTTCGGATACTCAGTCAAGGTTTTTCTATTTTTGTTGTTTTATTAAACTCTTCCAATTGTCCACTTACAAAATTTCTATATTCAATTTGTATAGAAGATTTGTTTTCCGAATCTCCTTATTTGTCTATGTATCTCGGCTTCATAATCTTTGTTTGGAGATCATCTGATCCGGTATAATTCACTGAAACAGAGGTTTTACCCGTTAGTTTTGATCTTCTGATCGGTAAATTCCTTTGCTTGCTGTATTCACTTGGATTCTTTCCTCATCTTTTGGTTGCATATAAGGTTAGCATGCAATCAATTTCGAACATTTTTTTTTTCCACCTTGAACTTGCCTGAATCGGAATGTTGTTAATTCAGTTAACCTGGTAATTAGAAAGTTCTGATTAGTTTTCTAGAGAGATCTAAATCTTTCCATTTTTGACAATGATCATTGAATTTTGTTAGTATTTTCGAGTTCGCTTTTTCAGGAGTTCATTATGTTCTTCTCAAACGATACAGGCTGAATGCTTAAATGAAAATGTGGAATCATCTGATTTGTGTTTTTTTTTTCATCTGTTCAGTGTTTTACTCCCAGGATCAGCTACATCAAGCAAACGAGTGGGCTGTCAATTAATTCACTTGCGTGATTTTAAACTTTATCCAGTGGAATTTGTCGGGAATGGCAGTTGTTAGTTCTTGTTGAATTGTTTTATCCGGTGCACAATTCTTGTAAAATATGGCCTTTCAGAACAGATTAGATTATGGATTTAATGGCTATCAGGTGCCTCGTGGTTGTAGATCTGCTAGGGTAATCTTCTAACCTTATTCAATTAACTGTGCATTTCACTTGTCTGGTTCCTTAGCAATTTTCTGAACTTCTAAATTTAACTGGTGCAGGGGAGGAGTTCTCTTAAAAGAAAAATTGAGGACACTCAAATGGGTGCTTTTGAGTTGCTGGCCACTGTAGCTGGAAAGTTGCTACAGGAGAGAGAAGCTTCTCCCGCTTATAGTAATGTATCGGGTGGAAGTGGAACGATATTGCAGGCCACCATTGGCAAAGACAGTGTTAAACAAGAACAACGAGATGAAGAAAAATCACTGAAGGTAGAATCTTGTGATCAGGGAAGCAGCCAAGAGACTATTTTGGTCTCAAAGCCTAATCATTACAAAATTTCGGAAGAATTTACTCATGTGGTGTCAGATCATGCTTCTCTTGTGGCTAATTGTGATAAATCTGAAAAGGCTGAGGGGACAGTAAATGGTAATAGCCGAAATCAAATGGTGCCTGATACTTACAATTTGGATGACATGCTAGATTCGGATACAAAACCTCCTGCACTTGTTAGTTCAGATAGTAGGATTGAACAGCATCCAACATCAGGTCCTTTCCCTGGTTGTCAGGGTAACGCAAAATTAGTTAGTAGAGATGATGACGATAACTCTTCTGGGTGTACACAACCTAGCAACACGCCTTTAAAGGCTTCTAGGCCCCCACCACGTCTAGAAGATCGGAAGATAAAAAAGTTTTTGGAATCGAAATATTGGGAAGTAGCCCCGAAGTTGGAAGGAGAACTTTCTAATACCGGTAAGCTACCCTGTGGTTTAGTAACATTGGCTACTGCACTGATTATTGCTTGGAATCTTTTAGGATTTTATAAGCAATGTTATCTGAAAAAATTTGCGCTTTTTGAGGATGCCCCAATACTAAGTCTGTGTTTTGACTGATTTTTCTAGATGGAGATATCAAGCCCGTCTCCCGCAGCAAGAATGTCTTTTATACACGTCAAAGGTCTTTAAGGAATACTTTCAAGAGGAGGAAGTTTGAGAAAAGAGTAGTTTCAACATCTGACGAAGGGGTTAGCAGTGATGTCATTTCCAATTCACCAAAGAATGGGAAGAACGGAAACCCTAAGAATTTAGTTTCAACAACTCATGGAGGTCTGTATCTGTATTTGCATCATTAAGTAATAGTTGCTGATCTTTTTGTTTTGCATGGTTATCCAGTCACAGAGTGTTCTAAATGAGGTACCTTGATTTTGCAGGAAGTGGGGTATCCTCATCTTCAGTTGCTGGTCTTGAGTCTTCCTCTCAATCTAAGGATACTCATGGTAAGATATTTTTTAATTAATCGCATCTCTGGTGCTCTTCTGACATCTATAGGTACTTATGTGCACTCCCTTTCCTTATTCAGTGAAGCTTAGTATCAAATCCTTCAGGGTACCAGAACTATTTATTGAGATTTCTGAAACCGCCACTGTTGGTTCACTCAAGGTATGACATAATCTTTTCTTTTGAAAATAGTTGATGAGTTTCCACAATTAGTCCTATCTAATTACTTACTCTCGTGTATTTGAAATTTTACTCAGAGGTCAGTGATGGAAGCTGTAGCTGCTATAATTGGTGAAGGACTACATGTTGGTGTGCTCTATCAGGGAAAAAAGATTCGGGATGACAGCAAAACATTGCTGCAGACTGGAATCTGTGACGATGATAAGCTTGATGGTTTGGGTTTTGCTCTGGAACCCAACCCTACGATTGGTTCAGATTTCTGCCCCAAAGATCCTCCATATCTGGTTCAATCTGATATGCCTCAGCTTCTGACCAGGTGATTACAGTATGCTTTAGTCTTTTTTTTTTTTTTTGTTATCTTTTAGTTACTCCTTCCTTGATGTATTGTTTGAACTAGAATGGGTTGTTTCTACTGTCACAAACACTAATTCATTTGATCTCGTGTAAATTTATTTAGGTACCCACCAAGTCTTGCCATAGATACGGGACTTTCTGATGCGTCACCAGATACTCCCTTGACCAATTTGACCAACAGTTTAGAAAGTGATCATGACTCTGTACTCTCCCCAACTGACATGTCTATTGACAAAACCGTGCCTGATTCCAGAGCCCTGGTCCCACATCCTGCAATGAGTGCAGATACGTTGGCTGTGGTTCCATTGCACAGGAAATCTAGGCGATCAGATCTTGTTCAGCGCCGTATTAGGAGACCCTTCTCTGTTTACGAGGTAGAAGCACTTGTCCACGCCGTGGAGAAGCTTGGAACCGGAAGGTGTGTATCTACTATTTTATTTTTCTGGAGTAAAATCAAGGAGTTTTATGCACTGCACTGCATGATGTTCTAACAACTAATGGTCTCTTCACTTTTTTCCCAGATGGCGTGATGTGAAGTTACGTGCCTTTGACAACGCAAAACATCGTACATATGTGGATTTAAAGGTACTTCAGCTCCACTAGATATTTGCCAAAGTCTTATATTGTTTTGCTTGGTAGCTGTTTGGATAGTCAAATATGGTAAAGCCTGTTACGTATTTAAGTAAATGATTAAGTTGGACAATTCAAACCTAGATTTTTTTTTTCCTTTTTGACTAAGTAGAACTATTAAATTTCTTCCTTACAAAATAAGTTACCTACCTAAGAATCTTATTCCACTTGATATCAATATAAGTCGTACTTATGCTATATCGATGTCTCAGTTCTTTTCAATGGTAAATTATGTAGGTGGTGTATGCTTATCTTTGAATTACGAAACTTCTTGGGTCACCGGGGAATCTCTATTATCACTGTTTTAACATGATATCATATATTAGTTAATTATTCTAAGCACATGCTGAAACTATAGTCGGGATTACTTTATATCTCCCATTTTACGCGCTAATATGATAGATGACGCCACCTATTTTTCCCTCATTTAGAATCTCTGTCTGCTTAATCTAGAATAATAAGTCTTTTTAATATATGATACACTGGTGTCAAGAAAGCATCCAATCCCCAGTGGTTTACAGTTTTGTAGTGTGTGTATTACATTATTATTCATACTAAGCTGGATTAACTGACAGTCGTCGGGATCTTGAGGAACATCCGATGATTTTTAATTCTGGCAAACGACAAGACTGATGACTATTCTTTCCTGGAATATATTAATTTCGTGTTTTGGGGATCTGTATCAACTGATAAAAAAAAGTATAATCCTCGACGAATATAATTGGATTGGAATCCTGATTTTAATTTATTTTTTAATGGTGTCACAGGATAAATGGAAAACACTGGTTCACACGGCAAGAATATCTCCACAACAAAGGAGGGGAGAACCAGTCCCTCAAGAACTTTTAGACAGGGTATTAGCTGCCCACGCGTATTGGTCTCAACAACAAGCAAAACAGCAAGTTAAGCAACTAACCGAGACCTGCCTTCTCCTCAAGACTTGAACATGACAGTAGATAGATAAGGCGCTAGTGGCGAGGTAGAAGGTATCGAAATTGTCTGATCATTTGTTATTATTGTTGTTTTTGTAAAAAAAAAAAAGGAGGTACAAAAAAGAAGAAGTGATGACAGGGGATAAAAGAAGGAAACTTCGTCAGTGTAATATTCTCACACACACAGCTTACACCCCACTGAAACGATTCATGGCCGTTTTATACCTTTTCTTTTAGATGATTAAGGGAAGAGGTTGTTTTGGCACTTTTTGTAAATGAACGGAATAAAGAAAGCATAGCTAACGTAATTAATTCTTCAGAGCAGAGAGAGAGGTAGATAAAAGAAAACCACATTGTTGTTGTTTATGATCATCAATCTGTTCTAATTTCAATTCAATTCAATTCAATTCAAATTTTTGATTCTTTTTACTCATTGTTTTCCTTGAGATGATTCTTCTATGTAATGTTTGTCAGTTAATTGTAATTGAGCAATTTGATTTTGATCATCTTTTTCATATTCTCTTTCGGTCAGTTTTTTTTTTTTTTAATTTATGTTGAAAAAGACGAACCTGCTAGTTCTATCAAATAGGTGGGGGACATGTGTACAAAGAAGATGACGTACAATCAAAATCAAGATATTCCAGGATGATTTTTATATAAGGTTGGTGTAACGTAAAGAGAAACTATCATTCAGTAGCATGTTCACCGTGTCATTTTCTTCCTCTTCTCTTCTTACGGATTAGTTTTGTTTTTCCGGTTCAACGAGAGAGAGAGCACGTGGAAGAGAGTGAGACAGTGAGAGAGAGAGAGAAACGTGATAGGATATCTGAAAACAGTTGTCTTCGAGGAAAGAGAGAAAGAAAGATGGAAACGAAAATGATAATGGTTAGTTGTATTGGATATGATATGGACTTTTCCATGTGTTGAGAGACTGCTGTGAGCAGTGAGTCTTTTTCAATACAAAGTTGAAGTTCCTTTCTCAACTGATAAAACGGTTTTCTGTGTGGGGTTCGGATTGGGTCCAGAACACAAACCCAACAAAAGCTGTGACTCCAAATTCAATGTTTTATGAGGTTGTGTGCTTTTGTTTGGTCATCCAACTTTTCTGAAGTTACAGGTAGAACCCAAGCTAATTCTTATTTTTGATTGGTTACCAAGTCAATAACTACTTTGATTTAGTAGTATTATGACACCCAGGTAGAAGTCCCATCGATTTGGGACCTGGTGTTGAACATTGACCATTTTATAGCATGAATAAATAGACAGAGTTGCGTAGGCGTTTTTGGAGGGCTAGTTTAGAATTGAAGAAAGACAACAATTTCAAAAAGGTAGATATGTGGTTGCATTTAACCCAATTGTGGGTTGTATTTAGTCACCGCCAAGAAAAAATGAGGTGGAACGCCGAGACCACAACACTTTTTTGCTATGGAGTAACCTCCTTCTTATGGGGCAATTCAGAAGTCAAGGAACAAATGGATTTTCGAAAATCAATAATCTCCAGTTCAACTGAGCTCTTCAGCAACTACTACATGGATGCCACAGATGAGGAACCAACTACCTCAGCAATACCAACAACAGACTCTCCATTTTGGCAGCATCCTCCGCCAGATGAATATGTAAAGCTAAACTCTGATGGCACCACAAATGAGTCCAGTGTAGCGGTTGCTGTGTTGGTTAGAAACTCGAACTCAACATGCTCGGCTGCTGATTCTTGCTGAGACCTATGGTGTTCTTTTGTCCCTTCAATTGGTAGCTAGCATCGGTTACAACAGGTTACTAGTCTAGGGCGACTGCAAGCAGCTCATACAGGTCTTGAACTTTGAAAGGTCAGTTGTTGGAGCATTCAAAGACTGATTGAAAATATCCAAAACCTGGTAACTCAATTCACCACAATACGGTTCTCATACACTCAACGGGGCCAACAATATAGATCACACTCTTGCAAAGCAAGCATTTCTGCAACATCTACACTAGATGGAGTTCTCTCCTCAATTCCAGTCTGTATCTCCAATATGCTACACGATTAGTTTGGTGTCTCATTTCTGCAGCATTCTGCTACTTGAAGATGTTGTAACTTTGACAGGTCTAGTGGTGTCAGCGTCAGCGTTTATGTTGGATTAAGAATCAAGTACTAGGGGAGTGTTAATATCCTTCAAAGTGCCGATCTGCAGAAGTCATTCGAAGTGGTGAAACTTGAATTACTTATTATGTGTGCCAATTGTTATTCTCACCAACTTCATAAATTGTGGTTCTCCTGCGCCAAGCCTTCTTCCCAGCGCAACCTACATTTCGACCACATTCAACCCAGGAACGATTTTATAGCGCGACAGAGAAGAGAGAACTAAGACATCTTACACGCGTATTACAGTGTACCTTGGACGGAGATAAACCAATTTTGGAAACAGCTAAAACAACCACTCACTAGCATCATATGGAGCAGTCAAATTATGTTAACAAGTAAGCTAACCTGTAGCGAAGTTGCACATCCCCTTCCGTAAATGCTTCATAGGGTCCAAGCAAAGCCAAGAGAGTTCCTGTAAAAAGTTTGAGCAACGTTGCATTGCTAGCTGCAGGACTTAATTATGAGGATGCAACCATTTGAGCTCCAGTATGATCACCAGAGATGACCAACTTAAGAAACATGACCTGAAGCACTACAGAGGTCAATGCCTGACACCATCAACTAAACAGGTAAAAATAGCTCTTCACTTGCTTATTTTCAAAAACGAAGCATGTACATCAGGGTAAAAATAAGAATAATTACCTGCTTAAGTTCAAATAGAAGAACGTAAATCTGCACAAAGAAGTTTGGGTCCGGTGCATTGATCTCTTTTACAACCTCCACAATAATTCCTTTACTCGCTAATTTGTTCATCTTCAGCACACTATCATACTTGTACTCATCCCCATTGTTGAAAATCTCTGAAGCAGGACGTTTTATTGAAAAACACTGTTAGAGTTAATTCAAACATATATTTGTTTAGGATAATATTGAAGTTAGTTATTGGTTATGCAGTTAGGTTAGTTATGTTGTTGATTCTATAAATATGTATCCTGTAATTGATATTAATGAAATAAGAATCTGATTTTTGGTATCTCTCTCTCACAAACCCTCTCGATCCATGAATTCTAACAAACACAGTATATAGGAACTTACGACAGACTTCAGAAACCTGTTGTATATTAAACAATCAAACATTTCCACAGCCTTACAAATTCCATTATAGCATCCAATGCAACAAGCTCAGCAGAAAATGCAACTTATATATAGCCCACTCATTTACATAAACAGCTTGCTCATGGCACTCAAAGGGGGTTGCAAAGTGAAGAGGCCAGAATCCTAATTGCGGAAAACAAGAAGCTCCATTAAAGGTTGCTTGGATTTCGAGATGTTGCTTCATGCAAGCCACTGCTACAGTAGATTTAATCATTCAATCAACCGAAAGTCATTATTGAAAAACAAAATATAATCTTTACATTTTGCATTTATTTTAATTATTGAACCATTTTATTTATACACATTCTTTTTCCATTATACAGTATGCCACCACTACTACTCCATTACCATTACACTAGAGATTCTTAATTAAACAAAACTTATAACCCCACAGGCCTCATCGTTCGATGAAGGTTTAAATCCCCTTCCCTCCAGGCTCCATATTCTCAAAGAGAGAAAAGCTTTGAATAGAAGTCCAAGTATCTCACTAACAACAGTGCGCGCATTTAACTCAAAATCAATTGACAATGAGTGGAGTGACCCATAGGATTATTAACTGCAGGATCTTAGATTGCCCATACAATGTGGGATTAATAGTCTCAACACGCCCCCTCACGTGTAGCGTCGTTGGGTCTAACACGTGGTCAGGGTCTAACACGTGGACATAATCAGGTGACGCGGAGTAGAGGTGCGGTCATTTTAGACTCATATTATAATGTGGGCATCCAACTCAAAACCAATTAGCAATGAGTGGAGTGGCCCATAGGATTATTAATGGCAGGATCTTGATTGCCCATACAATGTGGGACTAATAGTCTCAACACGCCCCCTCACGTGTAGCCTCGTTGGGTCTAACATGTGGACATAGAATCGGGTGACGCGAAGTAGAGGTGCGGTCATTCACGAATAGCCTGCTCTGATACCATATTAGAATGTGGGCATCCAACTCAAAACCAATTGGCAATGAGTGGAGTGGCCCATAGGATTATTAATGGCGGGATCTTAGATTGCCCATACGATGTGGGACTAATAGTCTCAACACAGTTGTTAGTCTTGTGACTGTTTGTTACAAGTCCTCTTTCAGTTTCGAGGTATGTTTTTATCTCCTTATTTCTTCAGATTTCATCATCTCTTGTTCTAGCTAGACTACTACTAATACTGTGCCAGGACTACAATCACTGCTTTGTTAGTTGATTATTTGTATTTTGCTGTAGAATTCTAGGAATTAGAGTAAGTTTATCGATCAGTTACTTTTGTTTTTCCATTGATGTTTCATTTTGTATATATGGGTGTAAGTTGGTGTTGGGCTGTCCCTCCTTATGGCTCAGCATTGGTGTCCCTAATCTAATAAGGGATGTATCTA
>JAJJMA010017027.1:0-11712 GCA_023529015.1 Papaver nudicaule | reverse complement strand
GAAGGTTAAGAACTGAAATATATTTGTTGCGGTTCGACAACGCATCAGAACGCTAGGTTCCTTAAAAAGTATTATCCTTGAAGGGAATCATGTAAAGATCCGAAGTCTTGGGCGGGCATAATACCCAAGAAATCTTATTAGCTTATGTAAAACAACAACGAATAAGATCCGGGGACGTAGGTTTGCTATCATGCGCCGAACCCCGTTAACAGGTCACAATGTCACTTGCGTTTTTTTCACTGGGTATTTTAACCACAGTGACGTCTAAAATTTAAGGGCTCCAAGAGCACAATATGCTGAGGCAAAAATACTCAGTATCAGGCTATAAAGCCACCTACAGAGGCACAAATGCCCAACACTTACAAGGCAATAAAAGCCACACAAAAACCCTGATCAGGTACCAAGGCCAAGTGCCATCTTCAAAGGCATAATGCCAAAATCCATAAAATCAACTAGAGCTAAGATCTCTTATACAAAAAGCTTGCTTGCTTCATTGAGTGAACAACCTCCTTGTAAATGGTAAGTCCGACCCAGGTTAGCTATAAGGCCAGTCGTGTTACTTGTTGGTCTGTAAGTGTTTGGCGAATAAGACCCTTTGCTGTAGCATCACATCGGCGGTGCCGCTGGTGTGCTAATTCGTCTACGCCGTAGCATCACCTCTGGCGGACGCTATAGTGTATTAAGCCTACCGGGCAACCCAAGCAACTTATATTAGATCACCGACGGGCACAAGTAATGGATACGGCTGGGGTGCTAACCTTAGGCTCTGCATGAAATTGTTGGCTGTACAAGCAAAGGACTTCACTCAATGGCAAGTTAAGTCTCTGGAGACAAACAAGAAATAGATACGGCAAATTGAACAAAGGAAAATCGCACATCGATAATAGAGGTCAACAAGCATAAAACTATGTTTTTAAGCTAATATCCAAAGGTGGAAATATGGTTCATTACAAAGACAAAAGAAAATAGCAAAAGTACAGAAGGAAAAACGAAAACTAAAAAGCCACAAAGAAAATAGCAGAAGTACAGAGGGAAAAACGAAAACTAAAAAGCTGATACTTTATCCTCTCCAACACCTAGGAGTGGCAAAGAGACAGAACACTTCAACACCTAGGATCAGCAAAAGGACTTTTTGGGGTAGAAGGCTTGCTTTTATCAGGATCGCTGAGGTCATCATCGCCCACATCTTCAGCTCTAGTGCCTTCAGACTGGCGATCATTTCTGGTAGTTTCTTCTGTATGTTGCTCACCCACATGATCACCCTCCGTATTCTCAGCGTCGATGTCTTGGGGCTGACGTTTTTCCCCATCTTCTCCTTCTTTGTTTTCACCCTGATTTTCATCTCTGATTTCTTCTTCTGAAGCTTCTTCCTCTGATTCCTCCTCTTCTTGACTGTATTCTTCTTCTTCATCTTCTTCTTCTGGAAGTTCTTCCTCTTCTTCTTGAGTGAACGCCTTATCCTTCTCTAATTGCTCGGCAAGTTGTTGGGGAGTAGGACGCCGATATTCCAAGGGAATCTCCACTTCATACTGAGGCAAGAACTTGTAGGCGAAGTCCTGAGCACCAATAAAGGCTGCACTAACGACATCTTCATCAAGTCGCTTTTCCAGGTCCTGAATGTCATCCTTGGCTTCGGCGATCTCTATTTGAAGACTATCGCGGACATTCTCAAGCTCTTGAATCTTGCCAACACAAGATTCATGATCAAGAAGCTGCTTGTTCAAATCTGCAAACTTGCCAGCATAGGCGTCATGCTCTTTGAGTCTCTCGGACAAGTCTTTCATCTTACCAGGGCAAGACCCGTGTTCCTTGAGCTTATCAGTAAGCTCGTTGACCTTCTCCTCAATCTCGTGGCATCCTTTGTTGATTTCCTTCCGATGATCCAGTTCATTTCTTAAACTTTGAATTGTAGCTGAGGCAAGAAAAGAAATGAATATGGTAAAGATAGATGAAAAGAAAGCAAGTATAAAAGTTATGGGAGAACCCTACAATAACTACCTTCTAGGTCGCAGACATATACTCGCATACCCTCTTGTGCTTCCCTAAACTGAGTCATATGAAACTCAAAATTTTCATTGGCGTACGGACCTAACATTTGGTTTATTTGGCGTTGTTGGGTAGAACATTGCTTGTATAAATCGATCGCCAAAGCTTCGTGTCTCGCCGCTGCATCTTTCCAGCGCTGAATTGGAACTCGGCGGTTTCCTTGTCAGTACTTAAGCGAATAATTCGGGAAGCCAGATTATCGGCTCTAGATTTCTCCTCTTGCCAAAGGAAAGAAGCTCGCTTATGACCAATCTCGGCCTCCTTCTTAGCAGCAATGGCTAACTCTTCTCGGAGAAGTGCATCGTCACGTTGGCTAGTCATCCGGCCTAATTCCGATCGAGTAGCTTGATAAGTATCACAGAGGTTTCTTATAATGTCGGTATCTTGATCCAATTCTCGGCGACACCATTTAAGGTCCTTGAGGAAATTGAACAATTGACTACACTGCTTAAAGTTGCTATTACTAAGTCTCTCGATTTCGGATTCAGCTCGCCTAAGCCTATCGTCATCAGAGGAATGACAACCTTGGAGGGCAGGAAATCTAAGGGTCGGCGAAAGAACAAAACTGAGAGTAAAGCTGTATAACAGATAAAATAAAGAGATAACTTACTTTGTTGGGTCGTGATTTTCAGGCTTCGTTCTTGAATCACGCCCTTCAACCTTTCAATCTCCTTGCTCCGAGTTGATGAATCGTGTGTCAACTGGTTGATCTTGTTGTTAAGGTTAATGACCTCACGACCAAGGCCCTCGTTAGCCGACGCAAGACTCAAGCTATGATGAAAGTGCTGAAATCACAAAGTATAAGCACAAGTATTCAAGGGAGGCAGAAAAAAAAAATATATATATATATATATACCATGTTGAAGAGATTGAAGTGTTCTTGATAGGGGATAACAGAAGCAGCCTTGTGAAAATTTGGGTGATGAAAAAACCCTGGACGGCTATACTGCGCCAGTACTTCAAAGTATTCTGGATCTGGACTATCATCTGCCACGCTGAGCTAAGCAAAGGCTTCGGCAAGCATATTTGGTGCAATAGGTTGCACTTTTCCAGGACCTTTAGCAGGTTGAGGAGTAAGGGGATGCGAGGCAACCTGTCAAGAACAGCCAAACCAGCAAGATGTGGTTCAAGAGTTGAGGCAGGAGGAGTTTGGGGGATTGAATCTAACCCTTGATGCCTCGAAGAAGAAATTTCTTTCAGATGCTTGTCATGATCGCCAGGCAAATCAAGCATATCCGTATCCTTGCTAAGATGCTCACCGCCGATAGGGTGAACCCCAAAGTCTTGATTCATGTCCTCAACATTAGTCTCAAGGATAGTCTCGGGCATCTCAATCTCAAGAGGATTGGCCGAGTCATCCTTAACGAATTGATCGACGAGCATATTGGTCGAGTCATCCTCAGCGGATTGATCAACTTTAGTGGATTGATCGGCGATCGTCTCAGGATTTCCTTCGAAAGTCTCTTTAACTGACTTAGAAGAAGTCGGCGGAGCGGGAAGTTTCGCCGAGGCAAGTTGACGAATTCTTTCTTGTCGTTCTGCAGCAGTAGGTCTTGATTTCTTTGGGCGCTGCAAATCAAATGTCACCAAAGACACATCCATCAGATCTTGAAACAAGCAGAGGCAAATATAGATATATATTTTAAAAATACACTTGCATATATTTTTAAAATAGGTAAAACTTAAAATGCTTGTTTTAGACCTTCAGCTGGGCCTTTTCTAAATTTGCTAAATATAGATATACATTTGTCACCTGAGCTGGGTCGGCGGCCTCTTCTCGATCTCTCTTTACTCCAGCAAATGCAGCAGCTGGGAGTTTGACGTAATCCCTATCCTTCTCCCTAAGAAACTTGTCGTTATCATCCTTAGCATACTTATTTGCATCAGGCCAGACTACCTTCCAAAAAGTATGTTCAGCGAGATGAGAGTGCTCTGGCAAGAAGGCATCACGGGCTACAGTCTTGTCATCATCCTACCAACCTAGCAGCCAAGGTCCCTCGACGAGGCAAGGAAGATTGGAAAAATCACCCTCAGAGCTATGGCGAACAGTTGGCTCCTCTTATGTACTCGTGATCTCAACTTCGGCGAGTAGTAGATCCTCAGCAGGATAATTTTTCTTAGGTGTGAAGCGAACAGCCCAAGGGTCGGTTTTTCTGGTGCAAGAAGCCACATGATACTGCTCAAGAAATTTCTCCACAGTAAACTCGTCAGGCTTATGGGCTTCAAGATTGGCGAGTAAAGGGTAGTTAGTCTGTCCATCTCGGCGCTTACTCCATTCAGTCATCACTCGGATAGCATTGGCGGTTAATTGGAAAGGGCTTCTATTGATCGCCACAAGTAGATCGACGATGAAAGTGTTCTTCGGATTATAGAGGGGAAATGTTAATCCTGATTTCAATTGGCCAAAGGCAACCACGGCCCAAGTATTGCTTGTTTCCGGTCGAAGAAGATCGTCGACAGACATTAAAGTGGACGCCTTTGTGGTACCAGGCAGCGAAGTAATTTTAGGTTTCAGATATTCTACTCCAAAAGAAGTGCAGTACCCAGGCCAATCAGATTTCCAATCTGGCCTTTTCGGAACAGGGGTTTTAGTTTTGCCAGTTTTGCTCTTGGATTTCGAAGATTTACCAGCGGGAGCCATGAGAACAAGACGAAAGTTGGTGGTAGAAGAGGAAGATTGGCGGTTACAGGCGAGAAATTGGACGGAGAAGATGAAGAGCAGCGGCTAACGGCGGGAATTCACCGGAAGATCGAACAGAGAATAGAAATGATGCAGGAAGCGGTCAAAAGAAGAACAGTAGCAGAAGGAAGGGAAAATGGGTAAGATTTTGGTAAGGATTTGATGAAAAAGAAAGAGTAGAGGCACTGAGGCGGCAACTGTGAAGGAAGCAGGGTTTTGAAAAAAAAAAAAACTCTGGTTTTTCGGTTAAGGGAGAAGAAGTTTGAGAAGTTAGATCCAAAGGAAAAAGGAAATTGAATTTATAATAGGAAGAAGAGGAACCGGTGCTTCAGGTCGTCCGGTTGAAAGTAAGTTAATGCATGGTCAGAACGTGTCAAAGAAGGAGCAAAAACTGCAAGGTATTTTCGGCAAGCTAATAAAGTTTTCATCTTCGACGACTAAAGTCTTAGAAGATGAAAGAGGCAAAATGTAAGGGTAGAAAATACCTCGGCGATATACATCATCTGAGAAGAGAAGCTAGACTAGTCAGTATGGCAGAGATGTAGGGGATCAGCGAGTGAGAGATATAGTCGACATGTGGAGATAGTTGGGCGAGTAGAGGAGAAGTGAAGGGCGAGGTTAATCAACGAGAGAAGACACGTCACCGATTGGTAGTTGAGAAGTAGGTGGGCATTTAAGAGAAGTCAGAACGGATATATTGTCAGGTTGACTTGTTGACTCAGTGGAGGATGCGTCATCGTTCTTATCCACTAAAAGATTCTATCGTCTATGTTGATAAAGTAAGGTCTGGGTCGCCGAGGTGTGTGTATCGGCGAGTCAAGACAGAATAGTGTCAGTCCTGGGTTGTTTGTATTAGCTGTATTCCACCATGTAAAAGGTCTATAAATAGCGAGTGAACCTAATGGAAAAGGGGTTGGACACATTTCGGATTGGTCTAGAGAGAGGAAAAGTATCATACTTGCTCTCTATAGCCCAAGGCTGAAATTAGGGTTCTTATTGAGAGATCAGACTTAGAAGATTAGCAAGGTAATTGAGAGTTGTAATCATGCTTATACTAGTGATAATCCTTGGATGTAGTCCTTACTTAAGAGGGCGAACTAAGTAAAATATCTTGTCAAGTATCTCTAACCCTTATCTCTTTAATATTTCTCATTTTACTTGTTAGATGTATGTTAGGAATGATTGTGTGTATGTTGATGTATTATGTTTGGGTGTACTGTATAAGATCTAACCATCGGGGTTTTATACAATTACACAATGTATTATGTTTGGGTGTACTGTATAAGATCTAACCATCGGGGTTTTATACAATTACACACAACGCACACAATCTAGCAGGAGAAATCTAGTCAGGTTTTACTTTGTTTTTAAATTGAGTATCAAGAGAATTATTATACAACAATTTCATAGAAATGTAAAATTAATTTTAGTGAGTTTCAAGGAAGAGTTCAAAAATCTATTTAGTCCTTGTGCATTTTATACAACAAGAAAGGTTATAACAGCAAAAACACAGAAAAAATGAAGAGACTGCAGAATTAACTCCAAAAGCTATTTGCAATCTTTGGATGGAACAATCTAAGATAAACACAGAAGAAGCCTAGATGCTAAATTTTTCATTTGAGTATCACTCTGAAGATGTGGAGTTGCTTCCACCTACAGTCCAGTATTGCTTGACAACAACCAATATCTTCTCAGGCACAGACGGGCCATCTTCATGATCAACAATCCTTGTGTTCCATCTCATCCCACTGACAATTTTCTTAACCTTTATTAAAACTTCAACCTCGTCCCTGAATATTACTGTACCTTCTGGTCGCAAAATACGGTCCATCTCCAGAAGAATGTCTTCAGCATTGCATCTACATTAACCTTGTTGCATTAGTAATAGAAAAGGGATGAGCATAAGAATAAGACTACATAGATAGTAGAGTGATACACTTACCTGTCCTGATACAAGCTGAAAACCCCATTGGCATGAATCAGGTCATATGTTCTTGGGTATGTTGAGAAAGCTTCACACCTGTAACAATATAGGATCGGACACCCCGTTAGGTAAAAGAAAGAAGTCAATCACAATCGGAGCATGAAGATAAAAGATGTCAGGAGGCGTACCAGTCATGATAAATACCAATCAACCCTCGCTCGTATATCACACCGAGAGTATCTTTCTCCGCAATATTGGGCATGACATTCATGACCCACAATTTGGGAGAATCAATTGCTGCTGCAAAACTTCCCAGTCCAGCATTCATATCCATAATGTTGCGATACCTCCCTGAATCAAGGATCTTATTGATCCTCTTATAGGCATTTACATGCTTCTTCCACAGTTTGTTGTCCTCTAGATAATCCTCAACGGAAACTCCCGGAACAGATCCACTTGCGATTCTGGGAGGAACGGCATGGAGTCTTTCTGGAAAAGGCTTCAGCTGTCCTCCAGCAACTTCACTTCGACTGCTAACCTCAGGATAAGGAGTTATACATTTATCGATCTTCTTGTACCTAGAATAATGTCAAAATAAAAACATGAACTGTGTGAAGTTACGACAAGTGAAAGTGGGGGGAATAACTGATGACAACATCAAAAGTGACGTGACTAGTGTCTAAACTTGAAAGCTTACCAAACATCAGTTGTGTCTGTGGCTTCACACATAGTTTCTTGAGATTCATCTCTCCCACGACATGCATCAGCATTTATACTCTTTCTCCAGATTGCAGTTTCACCTTTCTCAGACTTCTTTTCCCAGCATAGTCGTTTAGCAACCTTTTCAATTTGTCGTTGCTCCTCCTGGAGATCCTCCTTAGGGCGCTGCCATGAGATATAGTTGTTCTTCCAATTGATAGGAGGACCAGAAAGTACCCAATATCCACCAGGTCTAAGAACACGATCAACTTCCATCATGTACATACCATCTGTCAAAGTAGAGAGAGAAAGAGAAATTTAGTACTGCTTTCGCAAACTGTAACTGTACGCCTTGGTGCAGAAACTAGCGCAGTTGATACTCTCAAAAAAGACATTAAGGAGTGATATGGTAAAATTTCCGGCATTGCAGAACGTAGTGTTGTATTTTCAATTAATGAAAGAGAAACATTATCCAAATCAAGATGTATAATGCTAGATACTCACCATTTGCTCCCCATGGAATCAAGCATCGTGAACAATGAGCCATGTCAAATGATCTCGTTGGGTAAGGAAGCTTTATGGTTCCGAACACAGCAACAATTGCAGGCACACCTCTTTCCAAAGCGAACTGCACTTGCGCTTCGTGATTGTCTCGTGGTGCGAAAGACATGGCTATGACGTTCTTTTTTAAAAGATATGCACCAAAACTAGCAACCTAAACAAATTCCAAAAGCTCACTGGTTTAGTAAGAGAAACCAGCTACTTTATCTGACCACTATGAAAGAAAGCTTCAAATATCAAAGAACAGTAGAATGGATTATAGGTGCAAAACACCAACAAAACATTTAAATCATGCAAAGTTTAAAATGCATTTGAATAGATAAGAATTGTGACAAATATATAATAGATCGAGCAAGAATTGTGACAAAGTATACATACCCCACAGCCAGTATCCAGTACAGTTCTAACTGTCCCATTTTTTATTGGGATCACAGAAGCAATTTGATTAATATAGGCATCTGCTCCCTGAGGAAACTGAGTTCCTCCACCTGGGAATCTGAACACACTGCCCTCATAGTGAACCCAGTTCTGAATGGCCTTCTCGACTGTCAAGCTCTTATATGGAGCATTAGCGAAATGTACATAATCACGACTCTTTGGCCATGGAAAGGGAGTTGCATATCCTTTTGGTGCTGGGATAAGGCAATGCAACTTCTCTTTCTCTGGAGGACAATGCCTTTCTCTGTAAACCATACCTTCTCTAGGGAAAGTCATGGCCCGCTTTTGATCGTGGCAGGGTGTGTAATCAGTATATTTAGCATCACAGGGCTCAATTTCTTTCACACTCGCCTCAGATTCATCAACTGTTAGCCCTACTTCGTTATCATTGCTATGATGGGTCTCAAAATTGAGGCTCGGAACCACAGTGCAGTCTGTCTGCTTTGTGATCTTTTCAGCTATGCTGTCTCCCTTCCCAAAACCACTCCTTTGCCATGCACCCAAAATGTAGAAGAAACAACACAAACCAATTACAATAATTATGGATGTGGAGCTACGCATCTTACTCTCTTTTGGATTCCCTTTAGCCATGATGCACCTGAAATAATTCGCAGTCATTTTAGAATTTGTCGCAAAAAGTTCTGAAAGAAAGGGAACATCTCGACAAACAACTTATGAGCAGAAAAAGCTGACCAAGTAATACTTAACCTCTATACCCACGGTACAAAAAAAAAAAATGAAATTTACATCTTAACAAAGTAAAACAACATACTCCCCTATCCCAAGTAGGTATCGAAAATTGTCTCTTTTGTTTTGAATACATAGACACAACACTAGATACTCCCAGATCTGCATCGTGCATTTCAATCAACTACAAGATCCAGTACCACGAACGTAAAACCAGACTTTTACAACTAAAATCCAAAGTAAAGATTAGGACTAGTTTCACCTCAAACTCACTTTGCAAGTTAAAAAGCACAATACTGTAAATATACAAGCTAGTAATGAACTATTTCTGGAACTACCTACCAAACTCAAAACTATTGCTTTGTGTCCCTAAGTGGAGAACCTACCCAAAAGACATCATGTTTCTTTCATCTTCTTTTGTTAATTTTCTAAATTAAGCAATAAATTACCAGAAAGTTAAATTCTAAGAGCCAAAAAAGGAAATAAAATTTCTCAAAGATGAATTTCCAATTAAAGCAAAACGATGAAAAAACAGAACAAGTACAATTAAACCTAAAAATAACAACATTTTCAATTAAACCTAAAAATAACAACATTTTCATAAATTGGTTGAATCAACAGTAATAGATCCAAGTTCAAAAGATCAGATCTCATACCAATCTAAGCACAAGATATATCACTTTATTATGTGTATATCTCTTTTCTTTTCTTCCACACAAACACACAACCCTAGAAAATTTATTGAGTCCTCCAACTCATATCAAGGTTGTATCTTTCTTCTACTTCACCACCAGAAGATCTACAACTAGCTGGAGAAGAAGAAGCTACAGTGAGACTACAGTGAGTGAGTGAGTGAAGGGGAAAGGAGAGAAAGAAAGAGAAAGGACCGATGTTTTTTATCTTCTTCTTCCTTTTAAAGACCTTTGAGTTCTTGATTTTTACTGTAACCAAAGGAACGCGTTTTTGTACCACCATTATTAGTAGAAGTTTAAAAACTATGGGATACAAATACCGAAATCAACAATGTGGGTGGGTCATACTTTCCCGATAGATCTGGAAAGAGATACAATCTCTTTTTTTTGTGTTTGTTACCCGCCAGATTTTGTGATTATTAACTTGCCTTCGAAAAAAAAAAAAAAAAAAACTGATTAACTGAGTAAGTATGGTTATTGATTAAAGTCATACGTTATTACCGTCATGAGTATTACAGACTCAAAATTAGAGTATTAGCATGGTATTCAAATATCAAGTGGGATTAGAGTATAGTATCAGTATAATCAATAAATATACGGGATATAGTCCTCCTATTATAACATTTATGATGGGTCTAACTTGGATCTGCTTTCAATCAAATATGATGATAAATATAGATTTGATTGAGAAGGCAGTTTGTGATACTCCCTCCGTTTCTTTTATATAGGCGGAATATGGACTTTTTCATGTTTCAAATTATAGGCGGAGTTCAACTATCAAGACAATTTTTTACAACTTATACCCTTATTAATAACATATAGGTAATTGTGTTGGGAATAAGACAAAGGGCAAAACAAAAAAAAACATAAAAATTTATGAATTTAAAGATGTTTTCTTAATCTAAGAGAATTTGTCTCTCCGCCTATAAAATTGAAACGGAGGGAGTAATAATATAATTGTTGGATTGATGGAGGGCATATCACTATTTTCGGTACTTTCCATCCACCGACAGCGCACCTAGGATGTCTTCGGATTTAGGGTGAGGCACCACAAGATCGATCTATCTCCGCCTTAAATTGGAACCATCCATGGGGACTACTGAATTTGTTAAGGGATGTCTATATGAGCATCACAATCATGAGGTCGATCAAAGACCAAAAACTATACCTGACGCGATTTTTGGTCTTTTCAGCCGGTGGCGCAGTGGGAGGGGGCCAGATTATATGTGGATGGATATTAATATAGAACGTCATAACTTCAACTACAATATCACAAGCGAGAAAGTGGAGTTATATCTTAAGACAGACTGATCACAAGTGATCAAGTCATAACGTAAAGCTTTCAGCAATGAGTTATGTTGTTGTCTTTTGTAGCACAAGTGTAAAAGATAATGGAATCGCGTTATTTAGATTCACTAACCTCTTGAATGATGAAGCCAGATGTCTTCATTTGATCTTCAATCTTCTTCAACTCTTCAAATAGTGATTCTAAATCCTACTAAAATCTTCCACAACCTAAAGCTAACTCAATGATGACTTTACCTAATATGTGTTGTTTAGCGGTCGAGTTTTGATCACTAAAGTTGACAACTAAGCTTGACATACCAACACTTAGTGAGGTTGACCGAGCCATGCTCTAACATACCTCTAACACCATCTCTTATGAATAGTCTCAAAAACCACACTATCTTCTTCATTCGAAGGATGACTAAGTTGAAAATGTGGTTTTCCCACTGTGGGAAGTCCTTCAAAACACAATACACGGCAAATAGAGCGCCATGTGTAAAAATAATTGATTTTTTTTTAGCAAATGACATATAGAGTGTCATGTAAACTTTAAATCAGTTTGAACTATTATATTTAGAGACTACCAAACACTCTTTCGAATGAAGGTGTGTGTGTACAAACTCTGCTTAAGGACTTTGTACTACACAGTCATTAGGAGAATCATCGAAACAATTAAACATGGGTATCCCAAGAGCGAG
>JAJJMA010017021.1:0-15495 GCA_023529015.1 Papaver nudicaule | reverse complement strand
ATCAATTGGCAGACATTCTTACGAAGCCATTAGGAGCTCCACATTTTTGGACGATTGGTTGGCAAGTTGGGCATCCGATCAATTACTCCTGCTCCAGGAATTAAGTGTACATATGTAATGTGTCGCATATTATGGACCTTGTCAAGTCTTTTGTTGAGTCATTCATGTAACTAATAGCTATATTGTTGTGACTGTAGTGTCTAGTCTTCCAGTTTTCTAGCTAGATAAGTATTCATACTTAGTCATCCTATTCTTTAGCTTATTGTGAGAGAACCTGAAGAGTTTTGTTTGTAATATCAATAAAATAATTTCCTTTTTGAATTTTAAAGTTGTATGAGTTTGAGAGGAAAATGAGTTTACAGATTTAAGTTCGGTAGTTTAACATACGAATCTAATGTTAGCCTTTCCGGTGATTGTGACTGACGTCATTCATCCACGTCTAGGAATTGTATTTTCTCTTAATAATTCAAAAACAGACCTTTCTAATGCTAAGTCGAATGCACCTACAGCTAAGAAATTCTAAGAAGAAAAAACTGGAAATGTGCATCCACTGCGAGGAAATATGTTTCTTCTTCTTTCTTCCCTCAAAATCAAAAAATCAATAACTATAAATTAATCATCAGAAATATTTGGACAATGCAATACAACGTAGGCCAAAACTTGCCCTATAAGGGCAGTTCATATGGAAGGAACAGATGAAAAATCTGTTCATTTTGGTGCCCCTGTGGGATGAACAAACATCCTAAATGGCCTGGTAAACCAATACTAATGTTGGTTTGCCCGGTGAGGTCTAACATCCGCCGAGCGGCACCACTTAGGCCGCCAGACTTAAAATAAGCCGAGCGACGCCAGTTCAGCCGCCAACGGTCTCAGTTAGGCCGCTCGGTCCTAGATACGTTTTTTTTAAGCTGTTAAAATTCGAAACTCAACATCCACTTTCAACGTTTCCCTATAAATATAAAGATTTTGAACCTTTCCAAAACACACCAAGCATATCAAGCTTTTCTACACTTCAGAGCATACCAAGCATCTCAAGTTTTTTTACACTTCAGAGCACAGTTTCTCTTCTTGTTTCGTGAATCTAAAGAACTTTCGAAAAAAAATTATTCCAGACTCGATCAATTTAATCATGCTACCAAGGAAGAACCATCGACCTGGAAAGGCTCATGTTAATCCTGAGGTCACTCCTATTGCCACTCCTCCTACTGTTGTAAGGAGACATCGTGGTCCAAAATTTACTATGGATGAGAATGAATTGATCTGTAGAGCTTACATGCTCTTTACCAAGGAATCCATCAATGGCGTGCAGCAACAGAGAAGCACTTTCTGGAACCGTATTTTCGAATACTTCATGTCTGAGTGTTCTAATGTGAATGAACGTGACTCTGAGGGATTGTCACATCGTTTTGGAGCTATCAACAAGGAGACTAATGAGTACGTCGCCGCCATAATGCAAATGAATCTGCAGAGGAGGAGTGGGGAGACTGATGTTGATGTGGAAATACGATGCAAGAATGAGTGGCAAAGGACCCACCCTAAGGGTTTCCAGTATGAAAGTTGTTATCACATTATGAAATCCTTGAACCGGTTCAACCCCCATGCCTTGGATGGATATGAAACACCCATCAGATCCCCATTCGCTCATATTTCCCAAGGTTTCCATGATGAAGGTCCTAGTTCTTCGCCATGTTCATCATTACACCCACCAACTGATCCCCGGAATAATAATCGAATCTGAATGTGAATAAGTGTAGCAAGAGGACTAGGGGTGGAGGTCAGAAGGCCTCAAAAAAGGAAAGGGCTGAAGCTCAAGCTGGAATGGTGCATTTAACATGGATGAGTGGTTGGAGCACGAGCACAAGGCTGAGGAAGCAAGATTCCTTCATAGAAACATAATGATCCGACAACTTCAAAAAAGTCGTCTTTCTCAGGAGCAATATTTCCAAAATTTCAACAATAACAAGATTATGTCAATGAACACCTTAAACATGAATGATATCCAGAGGAAGATATGAGAGACGAAGTTCAACAAGGTTAATCTTCAACCTGTTCTCCCGCCACAACCATTACCACCAACACCAGCACCTACAACAGACCCAGGAGCAACAACAGCAGCAGGTTCACTCCCTCCCCTCGACAACGAAGACCTCGATGCCTCATCCAATGACTTCGAGGATAAGGAGGCCGCTTTCGCTTGGGGTAGATGATGAACAAGAAGGCTCGATAAAGAAGAAGAAAGAAGAAGGACTTGAAGAGAAAGAAGAAGAAGAAGAGTAGTTTGATTCTAGTTAGGTTTATTTAGTTTCCGTTGTTTTAGATTCTAGTTAGGTTTATTTAGTTTTAGACTCTGCCGTTCTCTGAAGTAATTAGCAGTAACAATATATAAAATTATGCTTTAATTAATTAATGTCTTCAAATTATCAAAAACAACAACCAAACTAAAATAAAAATAACATCTAACCCAAAGAAAAAAACAATCAAACCAAAAAAAAAAAAAAAAAAAAAAACTATTTTAGGCTTCGTCTTCGTCTGGAGGGACGTACATATCTCCTCCCCCTTGTTCATACCTTGCCCAAAGATGAGCCGTCGAGTCATGTCGGAGTTGTTGATGAAGACCTGCATTCTGAATTCTATCTGTAGCAAGTTTGTATTCTCTTGCAAGCCTACCGGGTTCGACAACAAGTGGAGGCCTCAAATCCTCGTCTTCGTAATTAATCTATGCAGGATCACGACGAGTTTCAACGATAACCATGTTATGAAAAATTATGCAAGTAAGAATAATATTATTCCCCCTCAATATCAAAACTCCGATAAGGCTCACAGATTATTGTGAACTTCCTTTTCAAAATCCCAAACGCCCTCTCAACATCCTTTCACTTAGCCATTTGATATGTATTAAAGTGTCTCTTATCACGATAAACAGGATTCGTAGACGGTAAATCAAGGTAGGCTTGAATTATTGTTGACGATAAATTTCGTCCGCAAGATAGTACCCCTGCTTGTACGCGCGCCCGTTGACGGTGAAATCACAAGTTGGGGCAACTCCAGTCTTAACATCCTCAAACAGGGGTGATTGAGATCATTATTTGAACCAGATAGTCCAAAAATGCATGTCAAATCCAACAATCGTAGGTAGCCACCGCCTCCAACATTACCGTTGGCTTAGGGTAATGACCCTTATACTGGCCTGCCCAATCAGTTGGGCATCCGTGCCAAACCCAGTGCTTGCAATCCAAACTACCCATATCCCTGGAAAACCTCTTTTTGTGTTCTCCTCCAGGGTCCTAACCATATCAAACTCATTCGGCTTTGTTAAGTATGCTGAACCAAAATGAGCAACAATTGTTTTGCAGAATTACTTGAGGTATTTGTAGGCGGTAGTTTTGTCCATACGAATATACTACTCATCAAGAGAATCTGCTGGTGCACCATAACACAATATTCGCAAGGCCGCAGTGATCTTCTGTTCAGGACTAAACCCTTTAATATTCCTGGCATCGTATTGATAATTAAACAAAGGCTCGACTAAACAACATTCACCAATTATTCTCTGAAGAAGGCAACGTCTGATTCAGAACCGCCGCTGAAACTGTTCGTCAGAGTACACACAACCAGATTGAAATAATCATTCATCAATCTGTCGTGGAAAAAATGCCTCTTTCTCCATGTTCATCTTCTTCTAAAAGCTTGCCTTGGTTCAGGAATACGAGGTATAGCTCCGGTGAAAATCTGCATCACTAGTGTTCGACGTTTTCTAGCAGCTTCGTCTTCTTCATCCAATTGTTGCAAAATTCTTGGATATTTTTCTTGTTCTTCATTGAAAGTATGAAGTATTTCCATATCGTTTTGTGCTTCCTCTTCAGATGAGGGAAGCTCAATATCGTATTCAACCTCCATATGTGTAAAAGAAGAAGAGAATTGGGTGAGAATTATGTGTTTTTTTGTGTTTATAGTGGTGAATTGGATGAGAAATGGTTGAGAATTTATAGTGGGAGTAAATGCTGAAGTAGCCGTTGTGTAAGCACAACTTGAACCGAACGGCTCAATTAGTGCCGCCAGCGGTGCTACTTTGACCGCCTGGCCTAACATATGCCGAGCGGCGCCTTTTTTTAGGCCGCCAAATAATTTTCTCATAGTGGCAAAACCTGTTTATTCAGCCACCTGGATAGGTATACCTCTTTTTTATACCCAATCCATAAGAATTGCCCTAATAGACCAGAATACACAAAATATCATTAACCTGGTGTGAGAGTCAAACTCTTGACCGACTAGACTAACCCCCTAATGATTAAAGGTTTACAGAATTTTCATCCAAATAAAAAATTTGCAGGCGCGAAAAAGAAAAAAAATCATTCCTGCAATTATGGACAACAAGATACCGACTAAGCCAGCTTCCTAACTCTGAGCAACTGATAAGATTTTCATTTGTGCTGTCAATTAATCGCAGACGTGTTGTCGTAAGACTGTGGAAAATCTTGCTGTCAAACTCTGTCTAGCGATTCCGCGTACTAACTAGTAGGCTCCTCATAAAGTTTTTTTTTTAATAAAAACATAAATAAGACCGTTGTATTTGGCCAATTCAACCACGACCATTCCTTTCCTTTTCATCAACAGTCCAACACCCTTTGAACTTTGTTATATATAGCCTGCTTCCATTTAACTTTGAATCCATCCAACTTTTGTTCATAACCCACCTCTTTCACTCTCCTCCTCCTCTTGTAGTATTTCAGTCAAGCAAAAAAAAACTTGATGGATTGTTTGGTATTGCCGATCGGAGTTTGGTTACGAAGATCGTCGTGTTCTCGCTTGGGTTACCGGAGTCTGACAGATGATCTCGATTCCGGTAGACCAGTAACGGTTATCGTTGGAAAAGAAAAGAGGGAGTTTCAAGTGGAACCATATGTGTTAGAAGAATACCCATTTAAGATTTTGATTGAAATAATGAGAAAAGAAAACAAAGGAAGAAGAAGAGTAGAGCAGAGGAAGAAGATGAAGTCATGTTCTTGGATGTTGATTCCATTTTGTTTGAACACATGTTATGGTTGATGTATAATGATTTTTCTTCTTTCTTTAAACTTAATCTCCTGGAGATTATTGAGTTTTATTCAGATTAATTATTCATAATACGCTCAGAGATAGCTGATCAAAAAAAAAAAATACGCTCAGAGATTGTTCAAATTGGGCTGTTCATCGTCATGGTGCACAGGAACAAGTTTGTTGCTAAGAAAATGTGGAAGATCCTGACTCAACCCACTAAATGATGGCTGAAGCTCATTACAAGTTTGGACACCCTGATCCTCGTACCGTTGAGGGAGCCTGGATGACAAAATAATGACGAATTGCAACTGACCCTGTTGAGTTAGAATCAAAATCCTCTAGAGAAACGAAAAGACTTATGAACTGGATATGTTTTATGTCAATTGAAATTTCCTTTTATTCCGCGAATCATATAAATCAAATTCTCAGTTTCAGTAATTACCAGTTATGAGTCACTAATCCTGTATTTTGAGTACTAAATAAAGCTAAAAGGGTTCCAAATAAAAACAACAAAAGCAGGATTTCAGCACACAATCTGACGTTGAATGTAAATAATTCTGTTTTGTCAGAGGAAACCACTTCAAGTCATACTAAAAGGGACATGCTTACTCCTAGTAATTCACACAGAATGGCAAAACAAAGCAAGAATTGAAGTCATGATTTGAAATTGCGCATTTTTCGGTTTCACATCGTTATGTGAATAAATACGTGGAAATCAGAAGAGTTTTTGATTAGAAATACTTAAAATGATCACCCAAAGGAACTTATATTCAACATAGGTTAATCCTAAACATATGCAATGACGGACAACTGATTACCATGCTGCTGTTGATTCAGACGACAACTTATGAAGACGCTTTCTCTGGCAAGAATTTTTTGACACCGACAGTGTTCTTTTCCAGTGGCCAAGGCGAACCTGCCATCACAGCTTCAATCTCCCATGTTTGTCGTGGACAGTTGGTGAGATTATCGGCACCATTGAATGTAACATACTTTACAAAAGAGATAAAAGAGATTCATTAGAAAAATGTTCAAGAGCCTCTAATTAAGAAGAAAGTGATTGGTCATCACCTCACACTCATGGACACATACGTTAAGGTTAGATGACTAATTCATAGATCACATGGTAAAATCAGAATTCTCAATTTTGATAAAAACAACAAATAGGGATGCTGATAGTAGAAGTTGAAAAGAACAACTAGTCACTAGTTCAAATATAATATGAACATGCGATGTTATCAGAGAAGGATCAGGAAAAAGTAGTACCAAGTCACTTTCAATTCGGACTCCACCGAAGGTTTTAAATCTTTCGATCTCTTTACGGTTAAAGAACTTCGATGTGCTGGAATTCTCCATGGCAGGAATCAGTAGTGCATCAATGAAATAGCATCCTGGTTCTACTGTTATCACCTATATCAGGAAAATGTAATCCAAGTAAAAAATAATTTCTTTACACGCGATGACAAAATAAGAAATTAAGATAAAGGAGCATTTAATCCAGAATAGCGACAAATTTTGTATTCATGTGGCTATTTCTCAGCCTTCATTTAAGATATTCTAGAGTTGTTTAATGTATCAAAAGTTTACTAAATATCACTAAACAATAATGGGATTAAGAAACATTGTATCCCAATTCGGCTAATTAAGACAAAAAACGTGTAATCCTTAGAGAACAAAAGGAAAGAGCAAAAGGAAAGCAAGATACATAAGAAAATTGATAAGACTAAATTTTAATCTTATTAGCTAGCATGATTAATTGATTAATGATAAAACTAAACAAACCTGGCTAACAAGTCTAGCTAGCTATCACTCAGACGACTGTATGTTTTTCTTAGTTCTCTTATAGTGTTTAATTAGTTGGTCAAATATGCTTAAACAGGATGTGAAACTAGACACAACCAAAGGGACCAAACACTCTGCAATCTTAATTAGGAATTCATCTCATTGCGCAAGCTTCATTTTGCTGTCCTCCTTTGACATATAAGATGATATTGCAGGAAACCACGAAACCTTAATGTGAGAAGCTTGACATAAGCAATATCACATTTGGGGTCTAATGTGCCCATGGAAGAATCAATATAAGACACAAATAAATTAACTAGGGAGGCGATATAGTTTATAATCAAGATCGTAAATTTTTAAAATGTAGAACCATTACTAACCATTCCCTCACGGAGATCTCTAGCTGTACGTAAAGATTTCAATCCTGGTTCCTTTGGCCTCTCTATTTCCTGTTAATCACGTAAATTCTATGATTCTACCAAACAATAGTTAGACACAAAGAAATAACAACTTCATTGAAACGCAACAAACTCACCTTAGGGTAGCCACCAGGATCATGTGTATCGATGCCTAATAAATGGCCAAGACCATGAGGCATAAAAACAGCACCTATTCTTTCACTCATCATTTCATGAACGTCACTGCAACCCAAATTTACAAACAAATTTGCAATTGGCAAATGTTGCATAATGGCATTAAAGTAGTATAAACTTAGGTAGAAAAAGTACCCAATAAGGATGCCACCATCCTCTAGTGCCTCGAGGATAGTTTTTTCTGCTAATCTGCAAGTAAGAGACATAAATGACCTCAGAGATGAATAATATGGCCAAGAAAGCATGAAAATGCTAATTATTTCTTAAACTACAAGATGGGTCTCTCGTACAGTCAAACTTCCTAAATGTTTGCATACTCTCAAACATCAGGTTATGAATTGTTGAAAGTTGATCAGAAAATAACATCAATGGTTAACGGTTAGCAGTATGAAGCGAAATAAATGTAGGATGGAACTTCTGACGTTGACCATCATTCTTATAACAATTGCTTTTGAACCTGATGGACAAATAATTAGATCTGTGTCTAGGAACTTCATAATTGCAGCAATGACAAAATCAGGTGCTTACTTGTGCATGTCCACCCAGTTTACTCCAGGTTTCATTGCTGATATGACATCATCATGAGCCTTGAGAACAGCCTACAAGACATAATAGTTTTATTTTTATATTTACGAAATAGAAAAGAAAGAACAAGAAAACAAAAGAAAGAAAGAGCAACCCCGAGAAAATACCCATTCGAACCACTCTAGAAAAGATGCACTTACATTATATATCAGCTTTTGATCACTGGTAAATTTCCCATTGACCTACAATTACAAACAAGTAGCTTGTCAGAATAGAAAACAAACAAGTCCAGGAGAAAACATGAAGGTAGTGAAAAGCATATACATACTACAATATAAACTGTCAACTTAGTTTCAGTTTCAAGACAAGTTTGAGACATGAAACTAGTATTTCTATAACAATGAGGTGTAATGGGAAATTGGGAAGAAGAATATCACTATCCAACAGAAATTATGAAATAGTTGGAATGATGCTGTGAATGAATGGACAGCAAAATGAGCTCATGGATACTTACAGGAAAAGAACATGTGATATCAGAACCATAAAAATTGTATTCAGCTCCCATATCTAGCAACGCCATATCTCCATCTTCAAAGGTCTGCAGAAATTGGATTTGATATATTATCTCCATTAACTTCAAATATTAACTCAGGGATTCCACTTTAAGAATACAAACAACAGAACAGTCGAAATGATTTTCAAGTGCAAAGATGGTTTCTCCGTTTCTCAATATATTCTGAAGTCCAATCCCTACAGTCTTATGTAATGCAAGCAATGAAGAAGTCATGATACCCCAGTATAACGCACACTCATCTAAATAAAGATCATCAGTGCTACTTCAAAATTGAAAAGCATGAGTCTGAACATACCCTGTCATTTGGAGCAGCTGCATGCCCATAATGGAGAACAGAACTGCATATGAATATTTTCGGTTAATATCAGTTGAATATCAACCGACCAGAGAAGTAATCAGCACGGTATAGCTTTACTAACCAGTACAAGATAACCATAAATTTGAATCTATGCATTCACATTACATAGTGGAACGGAACTCTACTTCTTCCATGCACAAAGATTCACGAGTATTTGTATAAGTAAACCAATGAAAAACTCACCTATTACCACCAGTAGCACATATGCATGTGTACGAGCAATGTCTACAACCCCCATACATGTAGGTGTGATGAAGAAACATGCTTTCCAATTGGTACTCTTTCATGCCGGCTTTCGTCTTTCTCATTACCTGCTCCAAGTTCAGAAATACAGATTTGGTAAAAATTTATCATTCATAATAATTTAAACCCAACACATATGATAACCAAGTCTACATTATAATAAGCCATAAAAAACATATGATAACCAAGTCTACATTATAATAAGCCATAAAAAGTCCACACTGTAGACACGGGGGAAGCTTTACAGGACATGGTTCTAACTTCTAAGAATCTATGCTATCGAATACATATTACTGAGCAGTATAAATTTACGCAAACTGGAAGCAACGTTGGTGACTAAAACTTGATATGCAAAAAGAATGATTTTCAATGACAGTATTAGTTATTTTAAGAGTAAAATAAAAATTACGAAAAAATCAACTAAAATGCAAAACTAATGTCATTTGAATCATCTGCTCTTATTGAATACACTATATTACTTATCAAAATGCGAAACTAATGTCATTTGAATCTTGACCCTTTAAAACATCTGGTCTTATTGAATTCACTATATTACTTATCAGTGAAAGATATTCCTGATACCTTAGTCTCTCATTTTTGTCAAATCAATATTTAACAACCCAACGACAGTGGCAGTAACAAATCAGGAGATCCATTCATCAAATTATAAAACATTTTCATCCATTTTTAGGTATAGGCCCATTAGAATACTCGATATCTAGGTTTACATACCACTGAATTACTCTCCAAATTGAAGTAGAATCCTATTCTTAGAAGGAACAGTAGGACTTCTATTCCTAGAAGGCTAGAAGGTTACCCAACATAGGAGAGTTCCCTTTTATAAGAATGACTAATTTTGGGAAATTCCAACTCTATAAATAGGATACCTATAGTGCCCGTAGAGGATAGAAGAAGAAGACTAGAAAGAATACTTGTAAAAAAGTTCTAAAGAAAACCAAGAGGAAAGAATACTAGGGTAAAAAAAACATGAAGGAAAATGTTGCAAAACTCTTTCTCCTAAGCAATAAAGTTAACAATTCTATTGCAATTTGTTTGTTTTTTTATTTTACTTGTCTATCTATTTTCTATCTATCACATCTATCATTTAGGGTCCTAAAATTGATCAGTGGTATCAGAGCACAAACGGTAAGCAAGCACTGTTTCCAGCGATAAATGGACGGGCTCCAAGGGTAACGAGGTATTACCATTAGATCATGATATTGATAGAAGAACGAGAGCATCGGCTTCATCATTCTAGAATCCACGAGGAAGATATGAAAACACAGAAGGAAGATATGAAATCATAAAGAAAGATATGACTGCTATGACGAAACTTCTAAAAGAGATACAACTTTCACTTTCAAACAAAACAGAAGGTTCCGAGCCACCTCCAGAAACAGAAACTCAGTCGCAATGCCTAGACAATTCACCATTCAAAGTAGAGGCGAGAATTGAATGCATACAATGGGGACTTGAACCCAGAAAAGCTGGACGCTTGGCTCAAGTCTTTGGAGGTTTAATTTAGCACCAAGGGATATACTGAAGAGCAATGGATAAATTTTGCTAGACTAAAACTTGATGGACATGCCCTAATTTGATGGGAAGCATACACGTCAGGTTTGACTCTTAGCAAAGAAGCACAGATTACTATTTGGAAGCAGTTCACAACAACTATCCAAAATCAGTTTTACATAATTGGGTATAAAGAACGACTATGCGAGTGATGTCAGTTCTTGCGACAATCTAAAAAGCAAAAGTGCAAGAATACACTACCGAGTTTCGCAAGCAAGCTATAGCATTGAATGTGAACATGAAAGAACTAGAAATTATTTGTGTTACAACGACACAGCAGATTTTATTTTTTGGCGTACTCATACGTATGGACACCGACACCCGTACTAATACTTCTAATACGGCTGAGTTATAGGAGAAAAAACAAAAAATATAAAATTTCCACCTATCTTCTCTCTGTTTTTTTCTCAAACTTCTTTGCTTACCGTCCTTAATGTACCTAGTTACACTCTACCCCTATCCAGTGGTTCACTTGACAGTTGAGCTACAAGCCTGATCTATAGCTACATCTCTATGACACCAAGAAGATAAGTAGATACTGGATAGTTATGTGGTGCCTTTTCTGTACTAACCATACATGTATATTAGTATTTTGCTAAGTTTATCTTAAATGTGTCAATCATGATATATACATGTATGCATTTTTTGTTCAGTTTGCGACCTTATATATAATATATCTATTTGAAACTATAGTGCATACCGTGTCCCCGTATTATCGTTTTTCAAGTTGGCGTGTCACACTAGCATACTGGACACAACGCACTGATACCGTGTCTGTATCGTTGTAACACACGAAATTATTGAGAAATATAAGAGGATTGACTTTTGTTATACAGACAGAGTTGGCACAATTCAAAACAATTGACAATACTTGCAAAAATGCTATGTATATCGAGATGATGAATCAATCCTTTGGAGCAAAGCAATTGAGTACCGAAGAAGGAGCGATTGTGAGAACTGTTCAAAAAGAAAGAAAAATTATGTTGTGGCAAACAAAGCCAACCAATACTGTGAGAAATGCAAAACAAATCGACACTCAAAGGAAGGATGTTGGAAATCGCAACTGGGGTTGGGACCAGCATGGTGGTAGGACCGCAAGCAAACTAGCACAACCATGTAAAACGAAGGGAAAAAAGACGAAGAGGAAGATGAGGTAATCGACGAATCGCCTCAATCTGATAGCAAATTTGTGATAACGACAAGGAAAATAGGGGTGAGGTGTCGCACTTGCTATACAAGCAAAAGTAACAAGTGCAGACCCGGTGATTTCAGAATCCACTAAAGAAGAGCTATTTTGGGTGTACATGCAAATTGAGGAGACATCGCTTCTCTCCTTGTTTGATAGTAAATCACAACGAAATTTAATATCAGAACAACTTGTGAAGAAATTGAGGTTGAAAGTCAACACTACATCCTAAGCCACTCATGTAAGGATGGTTGAAGGACATGGAGTTGCAAATGACTGCTGAATGCACCTTCGAGTTCGCCATGAACAAGAAAATACGTAGACGAGGTTATATGTGATGTTGTTGCATTAGATGATTTCATGTTATATTTGGAAGTCCTTACATGTGGAGGCTGGTAAAGGAAGAAAAGGGTTTTGCATCTTCAAAAGAAAAACCACAACTTATGGATGCACAACAAATCAAGCACTTGGAAAACACAAGTCAGAAGTTGAGTCTACTCACTTCGACCAGTTTTCAAAGTACATAGTAAACTGGCTTGTGCAAATTCTTGCGAGTGCACTACGACCGAAAAGAAAGAACCACCACAGCTGTTAAAAGGGTTTGGTGACACCCTGCAATAATCGCAGAAGTTACCACCGAAACAACGAGCGGACCATGAAATTCAGAATATACCGGATGCCCAAGTACCGAATGTGAGACAACATTGACAATCTACTAAGGAGTTTGAAGAACCATCAGCACAGTACAAGGATGGTCACACTAATTGTCAAACTAGACATAGCTTTCAAGTTGGCGACATTGTAGGGTTAACTACTGGGGAAGTCAAAATCGAAGGCTCTAATTAGAAATTGAAACAAGAGTTGTTCCAAGTGTGTCACAAGGGAAAACCTTTAAGCTTGCAAAATAGTACTCGAAGGAACACCTGCAATTAAAATATCCCCACCTCTTAGTTCAGTGCTTTTGAGGAACTGAAAGTCTCTTGACAATGTTTAACAAAACGAATCGCCTCATCAATTGAGGTGCGCATTTTTGCACATTGGACAAAATGCATTGATGTTTTCGCATCATAATTAGGTTTAGGTCAAATATTTTTTTTTAAAAATAGGCTTCAGTTCAATAAACAGGAGGCTATCGAGCTAAAACAAATCTTTAAAAAAAAAAAAAAACTATTTTAGTATTCGGAAACGTTTCTTCTTCTCTTTTTTTCTTCCTCTCCTCTTCTGCGATCATCATCATCTTCTATTCATGGCTAGCCAAGCTAAAGACTATGAAAAGGAATCCAGCTTGAAAGTATGGAAAGCATTTTTAAATTCTTAATTAACTATACACTTTGCGATGTTGCGCATTGATAAGATATCGCATCAGTGCATTACACACTGCTAGGATAGCGCATCGCCTAACGCATTCGCTTTTTTAAACCTTGACAGCAACATCATATATAACCTCATCTTCGTATTTTCTCATTGATGGCGAATTCGAAGGTGCATTCAGCAGTCATTTGCAACTCCATGTCCTTCAACCATCCTATTGTGTACGGCTTAGGATGTGGTGTTGACTTCAAATTCAATTTGTTCACAAGTTGTTATGATATTAATTTCGTTGTGATCCACTATCAAACAACGAGAGAACCAATGTCTCCTCAATTTACATGTACTCCCAAAATAGCTCTCATTTAGTAGATTCTGAAATCACTTGGTCTGCACTTGTTACTTTTGCTTGTGTTGTAGTTGGGACACCTCACACCTCTTTCCCTTGTCATCATCACAAATTTTCTATAACATTGAGGTGATCCGTCGATTACCTCATCTTCCTCTTCTTCTTTCTTCCCTTTGTTGTACATGGTTGTGGTAGTTTGCTTACGGTCTTGCCACCATGCTGGTCCCAAAGACTCCCAACTCCAGATGCAATTTCCAAATCCTTCCTTTGAGTGTCGAACAATTTTGCAATTCTAACATTACTGATTGGCTTTGTTTGCCAAGGTTTAAAAAAGCGAATGCGTTAGGCGATGCGCTATCCTAGCAGGCATAATCTGTTGATGCGATACGCTATCAATGCGCAGCATCACAAAATGTTCAATTAATTAAGTATTTATAAATCCTTTCCATACTTCCAAGACGGATTCTTCTTTATAGACTTTATAGCTTGGCTAACCATGAATAGAAGATGATTATGGTCGCAGAAGAAGAGATGATGATGATCGCAGAAGAGGAGAGGATGAAAAGGGAGACGAAGAAGGAGAGACAAACAAAAGAGAAGAAGAAACGTTTCTGAATACTAAAATAGTTTAGGTTTTTATTATTGTTATTATTAAACGTTTCTGTTTACTAGACTGAAGCCCATTATTTTTTTTTAAATATTTGACCTAAGCCTAACTATGATGTGAACGCATCAATGCGCTTTTTGTCAATGCGCAAAAATGCGCACCTCAATTCATGAGGTAAAACGAATTTTTAAACACTGGTTGTTACATTAGATAATTATCATGTTATAGTTGGAAGCCTATACCTACGGGACAGGGATGCCACTTTATCTCAACAAGAAAATTCTTGGAGGCTGGTAAAAGGAAGAAAAGGTTTCGCATCCTAGCTTCCAAAGAGAAACCACAACTTATGGCTGCACAACAAACCAAGCACTTGGAAAACACGAGTCAGAAGTAAAGTCTACTCACGGTTCGACCAGTTTTCAAAGAACCTAGTAAACTGGTTTGTGCAAACTCTTGCGAGTGCACTAAGACCGAAAAGAAAGAACTACCACAGCTGTTAAAAGGGTTGAGTGACAGCCAACAACAATCGCAGAAGTTACCACCAAAACAACTAGCAAAATGATGTGAATCTTAAGCTTTTTAAACGTTCGTCACTTGACGAGCAAAATGAGTCGCAATTTTTACTAGTTGTGCAAGACTTAGTTCCAAGTAAATAGCAAAGAAAGAACTGATTCTTAGCAAGAAAATGCGGATGACTAGAGTTGCAGAACAAGAGTTGTTCCAAGTGTGTCAGAAGGGGAAAAGATTTAAGCTTGCAAAATGGTACTCAAAGGAACAACTGCAAGTTAAATATCTCCACCTCTTAGTTCAGTGCTTTTGAGGAACCGAAAGCCTCCTGATGGGGGAGGTCTGATCTGTTTTTAGGTATAGGCCTAATAGAATACCCAATACCTAGGTTTACATACCACTGAATTATTCTCCAAATAATTCTAGAAGTAGAATCCTATATTCCTAGAAGGAACAGTAGGACTTCTATTCCTAGAAGGTTATCCGACACAGGATAATTCCCTTTTATAAGAATGACTAGTTTTGGGAAATTCCAACTCTATGAATAAGATACCTATAGCGCCTATAGAGGATACAAGAAGACTAGAAAGAATACGACTCAAAGAGTTCTAAAGAAAAACAAGAGGAAAGATACAACTCCTAAGGTAAAGAAACCTTGAAGGAAAACATTGTAAAACAATTCTATTTTCTCCTAAGCAATAAAGTTAAGAATTTCTATTGTAATTTGTTTGTTCTTTTATTTTACTTGTTTATCTATGTTCTATCTATATCATATCTATCGTATTGGGGTCCAGAAATTGATCACAATTTAACAAGACATTACCTCTACATGAGCTTCTGAGCTTATATCATTG
>JAJJMA010017018.1:0-12608 GCA_023529015.1 Papaver nudicaule | reverse complement strand
TTGCGGTTACATCAGGGAGAAAGCGGTTATGGTGTTCTTCATCAACCTCTAACTATTATTATCATGCCTAGAACTCGTTCTCAATCTCAACCTTGCTACAATCCAAGCCCCAGCCCTTCATACAACCTTCATCAGTCCCCATGTTCATCATCTGGCCATGTCAGGAAACGACCCACATTGATTCATGCCCTTGTTGATTGCCCTTTTCGTGGCTTTGACGGGTGTGATAATGGCATCAAGCATCGAGGCTTTGCCACCACTTCTTTGGGTCGTCACTTGGATGATAAGCATCACATGAGTGGTGAAGGTTTAGAGGTTTGCAGATCAAGGATCAGCGACAATCTGATGGTTTATACAAACTGGGAAAATACTTTGCAGAAACTCAAACTCTGGCTTTGCACGGCTTGCATGAGGACTCACACTTGGAGGATTGCTTGCAAGAATCACCCTGAATACATTGAGGCACCACTGCAACAAGGTCAGGTGGGTTTCCTTATTCATGGAGTCACTAAGCCTGCTATATCAACAGAATCTGGTGACATTGAAGGATATGCTGATGGCATTAATGCAGGTCAGTTTAACCTTAATGTCGAATTGCTTGACAAGGTTTTTCGCCTTCAAGTACACACAACCAGATATATTCCACCTAGTTGCAGGTTGAGTTTCTCCAGATCTTTTAAACACCTTATGGACAAAGTTATCTGTAACCCCATGGACATTTCCAACTGGGTACTTTTGCTTTTGTTCCCTGCCTGTGTTTTGCGGAACTATGAACCTAAAACTAGCAATGAAGCACGCTCAGGTGTGAGGAGGAAATACCAACTCAACTCTATCAACCAGGCTCTTGCCCAATGGAGAGAAGTTGGAGGTCACAATGCATCCTTACAGCAACTGCTTGAAGAGTATAATGACTCAGGCACCAGCAAGCAGGAGCCCAAATGTGTGCAACCTGCAAAGAGACGGAATCAACAGGAAATCAATAAGAGACTTTGCAAGAAAAAGATGGCAGAAGGTACATATACAGCAGCAATCCGGATACTGACCTCCAATGGGGTAGCCCCTGCTAACACATCAACCTTAGAGGAACTGCAGCTGAAACATCCTGACGCTCCACCACCACTGCTACCGGATACACCACATTCAACAGAACCTGCTATAGCTGATAAAGAAATGGTAATGGGCAGACTGAGAAGCTTCCCTAGGGGTACAGCATGCGGCAGAGACGGCCTTCACGCTCAGCATTTCCTAGATGCAATGAGTGGCCCTGGAGCTGCAGTCGCAGACGAATTCCTGGTCTCTGTAACATCCATAGTTAACCTGTTGTTGTCTGGGCAATGCCCATCCCAGCTCGGAGAGTACATAGCAAGCGCACCTCTCACACCCCTGCTCAAGCCAGATGGTGGGATTAGGCCAATTGCCGTTGGCACTATATGGAGACGGCTGGTCTCCAAGGTTGCTGCTTCTCTCGTTGGCAAAGACATGACTAGATACTTGGGTGACTACCAATTCGGTGTGGGAATACCCTGCGGTGGAGAAGCTATCCTTCACTCGGTGAATCGTGTCATTGAAGCTACAGGAACTGACAGCACCATATCTATGTTGATGGTGGACTTCAAGAACGCTTTCAACCTAGTGGAGCGAACTACAATGTTGCAGGAAGTCAGGAATCATTGCCCTACTATTGCGAGATGGGTGGAGTTCTGCTACTCCACACCAGCAAGGCTTTACTATGACAGACACACCCTCTCCTCATCACAAGGAGTGCAACAAGGAGACCCCCTTGGACCGCTGTTGTTTGCACTCACTTTACATCCTCTCATCCTGCAGGTTGCTCAACAATGTCAGTTGCACCTCCAAGCCTGGTATCTAGACGACGGTACTATCATTGGGGACACCCTAATGGTGTCTAAAGCATTCCACATAATCCAGCAGCAAGGTGCACTTAGAGGGCTCCATTTAAATGTGCAGAAAACTGAAATCTATTGGCCGTCTGCTGACAAGAGAAGCAGACAAGATGGGCTGTTCCCCCCTGACATTGGACGACCTACCATGGGTGTAAAACTTCTAGGAGGACCGGTGAGTTTAAATCATGAGTACTGCAGCAGCCTAATCCTCAGCAGAGTACAGAAAACATTGCATCTAATGCAGGCAGTTCACACCTTAGATGACCCTCAGTGCGAGTTGTTACTCTTACGCAACTGCACTGGGGTTTCTAAGTTGTATTTTTCTCTACGTACCACTGCTCCAGCACATGTAAAGGAAGCCCAGCACACCTATGACAGTCACCTCAAGAGCTACCTGCAACATCTAATCACGGGAGAAGGACCAGGATATGGACCTCTACAACATCGCCTGGCAACTCTACCTATACGGGATGGAGGTATGGGAATTTACTGCATGGCTGATACAATGCAGTACAGCTACCTTGCATCTAGCCTTCAGACGCAGCAGCTCCAGAACACTATCCTAAGTCAGTCAGGAATCTCTAGTGTTGGTCCTACCCTACAGCTTGCTAAGGATAGTTTCATTCAGACCTGCGGACTTCAATCTTCACACAGCATCAACGAATCAGCCCCCCATCTAATGCGTGCATTGGCGGTTCAGTTCTTTGCTAAAGTGGTGAAGGATATGCCTGCAGACTATTCTATGACGAGGAGAGACCTGATTCTATGGCAAAATAACAAAAAGCCTCACACACAAGACTATTTGCTTGCTGTGCCAGCCGATGGGTTAGGCCAAACAATGAGTCCTAGACACTTCACTTCTGTCCTTTGCTACAGGCTTGGGATTCCAATGTTCCAAGAGGGCAGCCCGTGTGTATGTTGTGGCAGAAGTATGGATGCTTTTGGCGACCATGCAGTTCACTGCGCGACCGAAATTGGGTTAAAACACCGTCACGACATTGTTCGTGATATTTTTGGAGACATATGCTTTAAGGCAGGAGTACCCTACAAACTTGAAGCAGCCCTGGGCTTTCTCGCTGACGAAGGACGTAGTTCAAGGCCAGCGGATATCCTAGTCTACAACTGGGACGATGGCCGTGATATATGCCTTGACGTCACAGTGGTGTCTCCTTTTGCAGGTGGTGGAGTGCAAGCTTATACTCCAGGTGTGGCTTTGAACAAGGCCATCGATCAAAAGCGCAGTAAATACTTAGAGGTCTGTCGAACCAATGGTTATAGTTTTGGGGCTTTGGGTTTCACCACTTTGGGCGAGGTTGGAGACGAAACAGTGGAGTTCTTGAGACGACTGAAGAACTACATGTCCAGGCATAACGCATCAATGAACGTAGGAAATTATCTCTTCATTAGAATAGGGTTCGCTATTCAGAAAGGGATTGGGACCCAGCTTGTAGCTAGGCTCCCATCTGGCAATGTACAAGACTAAGTTCTTTGTTTTCCTAATAAAAAGCTTGTTTTTATAATAATAATAATAATAATAATAATAATAATAATAATAATTAAATAACTCTCTATTAACACGCAAACTTGCTCTCGACTGTTAAGGTCCTTAACACCAAGACCTAGTCCTTTGCACATCTTTGCTAAAAGAGGGAAACCAAAAGAGACTAAGACTCTTAAGGTTTCCATCACCATCCGAGTGCTTAGTATGAAACATTACTGTTCCACACTAACCAGGGGACTTTCTGTAGATGGTGAAAAATGAGAGAGGGACAAGATTGTAAAAAAACACTCTCGAAACCACGCCTTATCTAAAGGCAATTGCTTATTCAGGTACATCTCTATAGCTCAGAATGCAACCCATTCTACGAGATGAATAAACTCTCTATGAGTTCTCTCTTATAGCTCCCGGTGGAGAGGATGATATCATAGTGCAGTACTGATAATCTCACCAACGCATTAAACCCATTGATCTGCTTCATGTCGACATCGCCTCGAATTTCTCGATATCAGAACCAGATCGCTCAATGGTACATGGTGAAGAGTTAACAGAGACGCATCCTCATGGATTTCCTCATAATACGACTCAACATTCGAGTCTTAATAAAAATCTCAGAAATATCGAAGCTCTAGGCCTGTCCAGAGCTCTCTAAGAAGCATACAACAGCCTAGACATGCTTAAGCAGACCTCATCCCAAGCTCAGGATGGTCTAACATACCATGGATAAACACGCCATGACTTCAAGTATGTTGTAGCGTAAGCACGCACACCGCAACCAAGGCACCAGTTGCCACAAAATTGACCTTGGCCAAATGCCAAAGCCATAACGCCATATAACATGACACCACGAACCATGGTCCACCATGGATTCACAAGAAATTAGCCTTGGCGCCATAGAACATGGCGCCACAACGAGTTGGCCTTGGCCAAAGGCCACTATAACGAGGTTAGCGCTAAAGCGCTTTGGAGGTTGGCCTTGGCCAAAGGCCAAGGCCGTAGCCCCTTGGGCTATGGCGCCACAAGCCAATGGTGCTATGAACTCCTGGCCTTGGCCAACAGCCAAGGCCACTCTTATACTCGTGTCCTGGAAGCACCACACTCATGTTGGTCATGGCAATTAGTGATACGACTCTACTCAGACTCAACTCAACTCAACTACGCAATATCTGCGTATCACTCGAGACATCAAAACATCACACGGGGGGATAACTTTAGGGGTATTGGTCTGGCGGTCTACGGCAGTCGAAAGAAACTGATAGAGATAGTGGACAGTTACGAGAAGATGGCGCGAGTGGACATGTTCTACACAACTCAGGCGGTTACGGAAACCAACTCATGTCCTCCACTCCCCCACTCTTCCACGACTTCCACCTTCTCTGTCGAGAGATCAGGGTGAGTTCAAAACTATAAATAGAGGCCTCCTCTACCTTCCAAGGCAGAACATCTTTCCAGAAACAACCAGATATTCAGAACACCTGAATAAACCAGAGCCTCAGAAGTAAACACGCCTGAGAAACCCAACATACTTTTAGCCTTGGAGATTTCCAGTTGTTGATGGTGGTTTTTGGCGACGAGGTCACAGGAGTAATTTTACATCAATTTCTGGCATCCTGGAATAGCGCGAGATAAGGTATGAATTTATTTTTACAGTAGGGATAAGATATTTGGTTTGCCGTTAGCCATATTTTAATATCTCGCGACCCTAGCCTAGTAGCATGGTCCATATCCCTGACCTACGTATTAAAATACCTATGCATGCGCATTAGCCTAGCTCATGCTCGAGCCAAAACCCTAGGAGTACACGGTTGGCCACACCTATCTTTGGCCTTGGCCAAAGACTTGGCCGCGCCCAAACTCCACCACGCCAATCCTTGGCTAGACCTAAATTCCACCACGTCCAATCTTTGGCCAAGCCTAATGCTTGGCCACGTCCAATCTTTGGCCAAGCCTAATGCTTGGCCACGTCGCTTGGCCACGTCCAATCTTTGGCCAAGTCTAATACTTGGCCACGCCCTGTTTTTGGCCGCGCCAATACTTGGCCTTGCCTATATTTTATCCACGGCCATAACTTGGCCAGGTCTAAACTTTGGCCAAGCCTAAAGTTTGGCCACGCCTAAACTTTGGGTACCCATGGTGTTGGCCTCGCCTCATCTTTGGATGCCCACACATCTTCCCTTGCCTAATCCCTGGAGGCCCATGATTCTCCCCTGCCTTAGTTTTTGGATATCCATTATCTTTAGCTTGCCTTAATATTTGGATGCCCATTGCATCACCCTTGGCCAAACTCTTGGGGGTCCAAGATTATGCCTTGGCTAAATATTGGAGGCCTCATAATCATGCTCTCGCCTAATTTATGGGGGCCTTATAGTTGGCTCTCGCCTAATTTGTGGGGGTCTTAATGTTTTCCCTCGCTTGTGCTTATGGAGGCCCGTGATTGTCCTCTTCCCCTCACGGCTAGCCTTGCCTCTTTTGAGCTAGGGTTTACCTCTTCCTAGCCTCCCCCTACTTATGGGCCTCACTGATCCAAATCCTAGAGGATTATGGATTTTATTTAGTCCATAATACTCTAGTTTCCTAATCAAATTCGGAAATCTGGCAGTTCAGCTCACGTATTTCTTCATGGCGTGATTTTTAGAGCCCAATCCGTAAGGAATTAGAAGGCGCTTCCTTCACGAAATATTTTCCTCTGTGAATTTCCTATAACATACTAAAAATTCAGATTTTTACCTAATATAGGCTGTCCTGGGCGATTTTACTAATGGACAACACGCAAACTGTACAGAAATCTGAAAATAACATAAATGTTGTCCTTCGTGACCTATGCCTAACTTCTTAATAAGATTATTATACCATGCAATATGGCTTATTATAATTATTTTGTCCTATCTTTAGGTCTTATATTGGCAATGCTTATGCATTCTTGATGATGGCTACGCCGTGATAGCATCATTCGTCTGTTTTTTCCTGATTACGGACTTGCTTCCATAAATCAGTGCTATAATTCTTAATCATGGCTCATGGCTATGACTTATATTATTTTAGGCATTCATATGTCTTTATTATCCAGGGAATTGGTGCATTACATGCCACAAACTAATTTCCCTTATTTTTGGCAAACTGAAAGTCGTGTTTACCCGACTATTGCCACAGAGAGTTGCTGAAATCCTCTCGGTCTAAATGGCGATTGCATAGCTCAATCCTTAGACTTATCTTATCTTATCTAATGGCGGTTGCTAGCTCAACCCTTAGATTCATCTAACGGCGGTTGCTAGCTCAACCCTTAGATTTATTCCATTAGGTTTAAATGGCGATTGCCCGGCTCAATCCTTAAACCTAATCTTAAAGAGATATTCAAAGCTTATCGCTTAATCTCTATCTTATCGCAAAGTCCTAAGCTTATCAGTAATTGATACGACTTGCACTAGTCAACTTTGACTTAACAAATAAACAAATCTTACGAGAATCAAGATTTAGTTACATGGGGGGATATTCTTTTAGGGTTTTGGTTTGGCGGTCTACGGCACGTGTGATTGCAACGGCTCAATCACTTAACGGGAAAGAAAACTAAGTCGTGCGAACGTTGCTGAGAAGATGGGATAAGATAGTGGGTTGTTAGTCTTCCCTATTATTAGGCGCAAGACTCTTAACAACTGACCCCACTCTTTCCTCGCTCCCACTCTTCCACTACTTCCACTTCTTACGAGATCAGTTGAGAATATATTGCTATAAATAGGTCACTCGACCAGTTTGGGAAATCATCTCATTCTCATCCAACAAATTCAGTGCAAGTTCAATCAAGTCTATCTTATCGATAATTGATTAACTCTTCTCATTCAGCATTTATTATCTAGTGAGAACTGAATATTCATCCTTATCTAGCAATATTTATCTCAATATCACAGAAAATCATAGCAATTCTCTGATCTCATCTTTCTCTGCTTCCCTCCCTAAACCAACCCTAAAATCCTCTTCTTGTAACTGAAGCAATACTCGAACGGCCATTTCTTGGTTTAGGCGAGTCTTGTTCGATCTTGACCTCTCGAATTCATCATAATCTTTTATTACATCATCACACTTCACACTTTACCCCTCAGATTCCTTTATTTGTTTTATACCTAAAACACCAGTCACTTTCACGACGGAGATCTTGAACTCTTACACCCAAAACACATCCTCAACCTGATCTCAAGTTTCTTCGATGTTTCCCTCCCTAGATCAACCTCTATCCTCTTTGTGATCGAAGAAAGACGTGAACGACCATTGACTTGGTTTAGGCTCGTCTTGTTCGACTTTGATCTCGAACACTACGAAAGTACCCAGAGACGGTGCATTGTTTTTCCAGGTAAAAACACCTGACAGGTTGCTTGCGCTTATCATATATATATATATTTTGTGTAACTTGTCGAAATGTTGACCCGTGTGATTGCGATTATTCTTATATTTTGAATCGAGTTCTTTGAACTTGAACATTTATCTCGTACCCAGATATTTTCGAGACCCTTTGTCAATTAATTTTGACAAAAAGGGGGAGAAATATTGATAGCTTGACTTCGGTCAGTGCTTGGTCTTTGACAAAGCAGTTTCATATGGGGAGAAAAATGCCTACGCGTATATTGAAAAATGAATGAAAGCATGAACTAAGGGGGAGTAACAGTAGATGTTACTAGCATTATAGACTTTCGCGTTGTGCTTCAAGTGATAACAATACGTCGGAGATTGATAGACATCCGAACTTACATTCAAGGGGAGTAAGTGTATTGGTTATCAGTATTTTTCAATAGTACATATATTGTTTCCAGACTGACATATTTTGCAGGTACTATTGGTGTGTTGTCAAGCTAAGTAGAAGAACTCGAAGCGTAGAACTTGGGTTTGAAATTTCTCGTTCATCTATGTAAAGAGTTTTTGTCACTAAAATTGACAAAGGGGGAGATTGTTAGAGCATGGTTCGGTCAACCTCACTAAGTGTTGGTATGTCAAGCTTAGTTGTCAACTTTAGTGATCAAAACTCGAACGCTAAACAACACACAATTAGGTGAAGTCATGTGAGAGTTAGCTTTAGGTTGTGGAAGATTTTGGTATGAATTATAATCACTGGTTGAAGAGTTGAAGAAAAACTGAAGATCAAACGAAGACATCCGGCTTCATCATGCAACAGGTTAGTGAATCTAAATAACGCGATTCCATTATCTTTTACACTTGTGCTACAAAAGACATAAACATAACTCTCAGCTTGAGCTTTACGTTATGACTTGATCACTTGTGATCAGTGTGTCTTATGATAACTCCGCTTTACCGCTTGCGATATTAGTGTTGTAGTTATGACGTTCCAATATTGCTCAGAGCTTTCTTTTCTTCTCCGTCTCTAAGTTAATATAAAGGTTTTTCCTAACACTTTTCGAGTTGGATATAGCAATGTGATGTTATCTCGGTAGTACTACGAGATTTGATCAGTCACAGTATTGTGTCTCTTCTTACCTTGTCTGGATCTGTCGGATTGATTGCATATATTTATATGAGCCAATGTAAGAGAGATCGTGACTCACACTTATGTTGTGTAGACTCGAAATACTACTATTCTGAGACTCGAATACGACGTCATGGTTTGGCTCTGAACACTGAAGTTCTGAATCATTTATTTGATTCTGTATATGAACATCTTGTATGCCATATCTCACTTCTGGATTCCGAAAACATATTTGTGTATCTCAACTTATGAATTTCAATGTTCGAAACCTCAATGTAGGTTTTGGTAAAACTAAACGTTTATTTCGAAACCATAAAACTGGTTTTCGTATTCATAAGCTATTGGTCCGAAACTTAAATAAAGTGACCAATGAGATATCACAGATTCGTAACTATGTTTGTGTGGCTAACAGTGACTTGAGAACCGGGAAATATATTCCTGTGCGTCGAGGCTAAAAAGGTGTGATGCTGAAACGGTTCTCGACCACATGGACTCTCAAGTCCGACACCAAACATTTGTGGAGAATTTAATATGTGTTTCTTGTTTCGAAACCTTAGCCAAGGTTTTGTTAAACAAAATTTAGATTTTAAAACCAAGCTTTAGGTTTCGCTATGTGGAAACTTGATTTGGGAACCTTAATATGGTTCTGGTCATATAATGAACTTTAGGTTCCGAAACCTTAATTTGGTTTCTGCCAAAACAGATGTACGTTTCGAAACCTTAATATAGTTGACTCAGAATGCGTAACTTCGAAGTTCAAACTCTACATTTTTGATTTGTGCTTCAACGAATTAATGAGTTTGATATTCTCGGTTTGAAGTTTGAATTCGTTCATATTCAATGTACAACTAAGTGGAATTGAGTCATCATCTGAAATATGGTTAGTCGCTCTAGTCATCATCGGATCAATACTGTACGTGATTAAATCTTCGTATGATTTACTACTCGATCAAATATTCATTTGATTATTCATTTGATGTTTTGATTTGAATTCTTGGATATCATTAACATGACATCTATATTGGAATCAAGAATTTAAGAGATTTAACATTTTGCTAGTTACTCGCACCGTACTTCCAATGGTATATCTATTTGCGTGATTCAGAATGCCTGAACCTACGTGTTCACTTAAGCTTAACACACAAGGCTTGTCCACGTCTATTATGATACGTTTTATGCGGAACTTTGAACCACGTTGGACCAGATCCCACTTCCACCTAGGTTCGTCTGGTTAGCCCAGCAATACCAAGGAAGTAATGTCGACATTATTAAAGCTGGTGACGACATTTGGAAGTAATAATATCTAAGGAGATTTTCGAAACTAAGGACACGTTTTCGAATTGAGATCTTTCTTAGGGATCATATTTGGTAAGCGCTATATTTCGAATTAAAAGAAATATCCAAATATACCTTAAGATATTATTTGCTTTGATTGCTCTTGGCTAAACATCTTTCGAAAATATATTTTTTTTATGGAATATATTTTCTTAAATGTAAAATGCTAGAGTATTAGTTCTCATTAAATGCTACGAGACTAAATGGGGAATTTCAGAATTAATATGTAAATGTGCTTTGTGGAATTTCCGAAATTAAGTTTGTATCATTTCAAAGCTAAAGCCTTAGTCAATGTAAATAGGAGTGGAATCTCTCCTGAAAGCTTTATCCCTCTGGCCAAGCTCTTCTTCGGAATTGAAAGCTTGTGTTTGTCGCTTTTCTTTTCAGTGACCTTTGAGCTTTTGCTCTTGGTCTAGAATTGCGTGAAAGTCGTCTTTAGGGATCGAGAAGCCTAGACGTACCTCTTACGGGAAACTAGTTTATGTTTACTAGTCTTCTTTGTATTGTACTTTTGTTATGTTCTATCACGTCTATCAAACCTTGCGATCTTGTTTATTCTAAGGTCCTTCTCTTCTGATATAAGGCCACTCAAGATCGTTGTGATTAGAACATACTCTTTATCTATTAACCTGGGTTTGTCAGCAAGCCACTTTCGGTTTGTGTGCCTAAACTATAGATATTGAGTGGAATCAAGATCGTTGTTATTGGATTTGTTCTTTGCAGGTACATCGTTCTTCACGGTCATATCATATCGTACTTGCTACAGCTATCTGCTTGATTCCAACTGGGATGACAAGGTTACTCTTTCGGGAGTTTAGGTTTTGAAACCTTGATCGATATCTCGAGGTGTTTATTGCCTAAGTAAACTTAATAACCTCGCTCTTGGTGTGAAAAGACTTCGGTGAAATATATGTTAAGTTACCAAGGATATCATCTAGAAATTTGACCTGCCGCTATTTGGTTGTTGTCCATAAGGTTGTAATCGTCCGATTGGAGGTCGGGTAGCGATAGTCCTCACGATGGGCTGTGTGGAAACTCTTGCGTAAGACAGTAACGGGCGTCTGTTTACGTAAAGGAGTACATGTGCGTGACCACCTTGCTGTGGTTGGAGGCGTAGGAATACTGAGGGGAAATCTTTGTGACTAATAGTCGTATTAGGGTCATATTGTCTGCACAAGCTAGTCTGAAGTCTGAGAGTAGGTGTGTTGGCGGCTTAATTTTTAAGAGTATTCAAAACTGGACTAGGTCCCGGGGTTTTTCTACGAGTTTGTAGTTTCCTCGTTAACAAAATCTTGTGTGTACTTTACTTTACTTCCGCATTATATTTGAGTCATCATATATAATTAAAGTATCGTACTTGGTTGGTTGACATAGTCTTTCGGATTCTTGTATTGACTCCCTTGTGTGAATCAATCAGATCTGAAGGAGATCTTGTTCTTGAGTTCTTGATTACAGGAACCGGTCAAGGTTTGACTTATAGGTGGACTAAAATAAAATATTGGTGGTCTACTCGGTACCCTCGTCTTTTCAATTGATATTAGTGCATGCAACACCTTAAGATCTAGCAATCTATGTTTGGCTCGATCCAACCTATAAGTAAAACATGATAAAGAACATTGATTCATGTCTTGACAACTTGACACAAAATACTAAAAATTCCTATTCTGGATCTGCACTTGTTGCAACCATTCTTCACAAGAAGATTCTGGAGAGTCATCTTCTCGCGGTCATGTTATTACTTCCGGTGATAACTACTATTATTATCGATCTGACTTATCTGACTCTGATGCTGAAAGCGAACTTGATGCTGAATTGGCTAAACTTTTAAAACCCTTAAATATGATCAACTCAGAGAATAAGCGATTGAGATCTGAGTTGACTCATCTAAAGGAAAGCATCGAAATCAAAGATGAACTTATTGAAGAACTGAATAAGGAAAATGAATCTCTAAAAGAATCCGTTCAACCACTGAAAATTTCTGTTTCAGAAGACTCAGATAATATCAGTCACTTGCAGTCCCTGATCAATGCATCACATGAATTTGATCAAATTGCTCGTGTCACTTGTGACTTATCTACTAAAGAATTGTTTGATAACATTCTGAACAGACAAGATCTTGATGAAACTATTGCAAGGGATTTTGTAAGGATTCTAAATACTATGTTCTGTATTTCCTCTCGAGAATCTAAAGAACCTGACACTGAAACAATATCAACAGGTAAAAATTTCAGCAAAAGCAGTCACAAGAAAAACAAGGACAAAACTGATATTAGTTCAGACAAAGTAAAGAAGTCTCAGATGTCATCCAAACAGGTTCAGGAAAAGCAAGAAAACTACTCCAACTAATTTCTGAAAAAGGATCACTACCTGAAACAGTTATCTAATGAGTTGAGAGATCTAAAAA